>CM014091.1:32667843-32852843 GCA_004119915.2 Collichthys lucidus
CTTAGCTATCAGAAAAAACTATCAAGCTCACAGAGTACAAGAGGGTGACACAGTGCGACACCTACTGGCCGTTATTTGTAACTGTCCCTCTGATCACCAGACAGGCAGAACCTTTATTATGATGGTTACAGTGCACATATAACTAATACAGCACACTAGCCAATCATTAAGAAGGCAGCATTTAAACAGAAATGTATTTTTTTGTTTTTTTATTCATTGAGAGCGAGACTGGAGCTGGAGCTCTTTCATACCATCGGTGACTTCTGCCCTGTTTGGAGTCACCTACTTCTGTGCTGCAAATACTACGAAAAAAGAGATTTTATAACAGAAATGTATTTTTCTGTTTGTTTGTTTATTTTTTAGGATTTATAACCGAACCCGTGCAGAACCATGGGACCCGTGGGTAGTACAGTGTGCTCAACTTGTTTTTTTGGTGTTGCCCCTTTTTTTTCTTTTGAATGTATAATTCAAAAGTGGAGAAACCGAAGCACTCGGAAGGAAACCACAGCAACACCGTGAACGCTGCAAACAGCAAAGAGGACAAGGTCCAGAACTGAACCCTGACCTCATCGCTGGGAAGGCACAGTGACGACTAAAGAGTCTGCAGATCTTTGGGGCCTGTTGTTGTGAGTCATGTCCAGGTTGGTTGTTTTGATGTTACTTTGATGGGGTTTTTTTTCTAGTGGAGAAACCGAAGCACTCGGAGAAAACCACAGCAACATCATGATGTCACGTTGTTTTGATGTTGGTTTTTTTTTAGTGGAGAAACCGAAGCACTCGGAGAAAACCACAGCAACACCGTGACCTTACAGTTACAGGAGCCAAAGTGTTGAACACGAAGGCGGACTTGCATCTGTTTTTTTACTGTTTGATAGCTTGGTCACTGTGTTGAAAAGTGAGGTGAAGAACCTCTTAATGCCGGCCTTTTTGGGCTTTTTCAGCTGTCTTTGCATAGTCTCGATAAGAACCTCGTAAACAAGTGAGTCCTTTGACAGCAGGCCGAGCGCCACCACGCTTTTGCTGGAATTCAAGGCTGCACACAGATCCTTGTGCACAGCTCTGGCGGTCTTCTCTATCTGGTGTCCTGTTGGCTGGATAGATTTAAAGTCTACACCACCTGTGCACAGCATGTCTCTCAGAGTTAAAATGATCTCCTTCTTTTCATCATAAGACACTGAAACCGGTGCCTTCTTCAGGCACTGTTCTACCACCGCCGCCGTGATCTTCACATAAAACAGTTCTGCAGGTTCAGTTGTCTCACTTCTGTCACTGAGAGCTGACTCATCAGTGACTCTGGGTGTTGCGACTCAAACTTGGGTGATAAGTTTTCATCTTCTTCATCAGCGACGGATGTCACAGGTGTGACCGAGTTACCTTCATCGCTCACAATTGGCTCATCGGTTATGGACGGTGATCTTAGCTCAGGTACAGGTGTGGTAGAGACGTCTTCATCACCACTGACACCTGACTCAGCAGGGGAGGAAGGTGCTGCTGACACCACAGGTGTCACGATGTCCTCTGGGAGCTCTGGCAGATCCAGCGCTCCCCGAATCTTCCTCAGACTATCGTCCACGCTGTTGTTCTTCTTTGTCAGTTTCTGTCTCTGCTGGTTGAGCCAGTTCCGCATCGTCTTCATGAACTTGTCAACCTCATTTTCTATCGTGACATAATTTACCTTCCTGGCTCCAGGGCCTCCTTGAATATTCTCAAATATGATGTGCCCCAGCTGCTGAGAATGCTCTTCATGTTGGCCGTTGTTGATGCAGGTGGCCATGGTTTCGTAGGTGCACTCATCAGGGTTCTCTGGGATCATGTCCTCCAACACTTTGTCTGCTGCTGGAATCAGGACATCCAGTGATGCCTTCCTGCAGTTCAGTTGTGTCCTCAGCTTCACGATGAAGCTGGCGATGGCCTCCTTGGCAAATTTGCGGGCAAAAAGGGTTTTGATCTTGTTTGCCACGACGTTCCAGCAGTTTGTCCTGCTGGACTGGGCCTCTGGTCTTGGTGTGCCATCATTGTTCAGTCCAAACTCCTCTCTGTTGCTCCAAATGTAGTGAGCAATTTCACTCGATGCGTTATCCGTGTCTTCATCAATGCTGCTGACAATCTGCAGACGTTCCTCTTCTGAAATGTCAGCATTAGATTTGACTTCAGAGTCACTCACATGTTCCAGTAGGATCTGTTTTACAGCTTCGGTGGTCGTATCAATGAAGCTTCCTACTGAACAGTCTTCTGGTCCTATCACAAAGACTGGAGTCTCCTCCCGCTCTGCAGGACTTTCAGCTGCAGCTGCCGTATCTGGACTCCTTGAAACAGTCTCACGTGACGTCTTTGCTTTGCAGCTTTTAAGCATGCTGCCCCCAGGTGTCGCCATCATCATGGAGTTGACCCTCTCTGTAATCTTCTTGGTCATCAGGTCCGTCAGTCTTTTTGCATTTTCTCTGGGCACTGAGCTGCCAGTCAGGATCTTCAAAGCGTCACTGGGGGAGTCCCCCACGTACAGCCGGACTTCCTCCTCAGAAATCATTTCTGGTGCGAGGCGATTTCGCATCAATACATCAAAAATGACTTTAGACCCTCTATTAACCGTGTTCACGCATGCGTCTGTTAGGGCAGCTTTGGTTTTGTCATCTACCAAGTGAATGTTGTCTTTACCCCACTGTGTGGTCATCAGCTGGTCCAGGACCAAGTCCACAAGTGGGCGAAAGGTTTCTGCTGTGGCCTGTGGAGGCTGCTGATCCATCCTATCGTTATTTCCTGAAGCCATAGTGTCAGTTTGTGGTCGCTGTGGACTCCTCAATGTATCGTGGAAGTTTTCTGAAAAACACCAACGAAAGTGAAACCTCCTGGATTCCTGTCCTATTTATACCCTGAGCCTTTAATCTCCGAGTGACGTCACGACGCCAATCAAAGGCATTTCTAGCTCAAAAGAAATGAAGCCCCGCCCATAGCAACGGTTGTCAAGTGGCTACCTAGCAACCGTAACTAGGCAGAGCGAGCAAACCAACGTTACACAAAGACTAATTAAATGAAATGAGCCGCTCTGTTTGTCTGAAGTTTGAAATAACCGCCACAGTGTTCAAGGATTTATGACGACACACGAATAAAATATGGCTATTATTATTTTAATTATCAAAAGTTCATCATAATTGTTTATGTATGAAAACTTCTAAAAGTCTGAAGGCAGCTGTAGTTTCAAAATCTTCTTGTCAGATTCAGTGTTTGTAACTATCAGTGCTAGAGTACTCTGATTACTTTTTTCGTGTAACCTTCTCGTGCTCCCGGGGTCAAGCCCTCTTTTAGTACTTTTTCCGTTGGTCCCGAGGCCAACTGCACTCGTGTTGCTTGTGTTAACAAGCGTACAATGTATAGCCGAACCGAACTTTTCAAAATAAAGGATGGTTCGGTCAGAGACGCAAAAACAGCAACACCACTAACAACAACAGCGCCCTCGGGGCCTTGCTGGGCAGACTGCAGCTCCTGAGGACATCGGGCTGGCGCAGAGGTGCCCGCCGGACAAAGGGCAAACGGAAGCGGTGTGCAAGGAAGCAGAAGGGGTAAACGGAGCGGACTGCTAGCCAGGCTAAAGGCTAATGCGGGGAGACCACCGATCCCGCCACTGTTCCTCTCCAATGTCCGCTCTCTGGACAACAAGATGGACCTGCTTCGACTGAGGCTGAGGGTTTCCCGTGAGGTGAGGAACTGTGCGGTGCTTTGTCTCACGGAAACCTGGCTGAACGACAACATGCCGGACTCAGCCTTCCAGATCGACGGCCGGCTTCTCTTCCGAGCGGACCGTAACCAGCAGTCGGGGAAAGCCCGCGGGGGCGGACTATGTGTCTACGTGAACAAAGGTTGGTGTACGAACTGTGCTTTGGTGAACAGCCACTGCTCCGAGGCAGTAGAGTACATGACTGTGAAGTGCCGGCCACACTACTTGCCTCGTGAGTTTACGGCGGTGTTTGTTATGGCTGTTTACATCCCGCCGAGTGCAAAGGCTAACGAAGCGCTTAAGGAGCTTCATGACATCATCAGCTCGCTCCAGCACAAGCACCCGGAGGCATTTTACGTGGTCGCGGGGGATTTTAATCACGTAAACCTGACAGACACTAAGGTCCACCAGCATGTCACCATACCGACACGAGGAGATAACACGCTGCTAGCCGACGTGGTCGGAGAGGCCCTGGTGGGGGTGGGGGACGGCTCTGTATGCGTCTTTTTTGTTGGTGTAAACACGGTCCAGCGTGTTATCTCCTCGTGTCGGTATGGTGACATGCTGGTGGACCTTAGGCAGAGTGTCTGTCAGGTTTACGTGATTAAAGTCCCCCGCGACCACGTAAAATGCCTCCGGGTGCTTGTGCTGGAGCGAGCTGATGATGTCATGAAGCTCCTTAAGCGCTTCGTTAGCCTTTGCACTCGGCGGGATGTAAACAGCCATAACAAACACCGCCGTAAACTCACGAGGCAAGTAGTGTGGCCGGCACTTCACAGTCATGTACTCTACTGCCTCGGAGCAGTGGCTGTTCACCAAAGCACAGTTCGTACACCAACCTTTGTTCACGTAGACACATAGTCCGCCCCCGCGGGCTTTCCCCGACTGCTGGTTACGGTCCGCTCGGAAGAGAAGCCGGCCGTCGATCTGAAAGGCTGAGTCCGGCATGTTGTCGTTCAGCCAGGTTTCCGTGAGACAAAGCACCGCACAGTTCCTCACCTCACGGGAACAACCCTCAGCCTCAGTCGAAGCAGGTCCATCTTGTTGTCCAGAGAGCGGACATTGGAGAGGAACAGTGGCGGGATCGGTGGTCTCCCCGCATTAGCCTTTAGCCTGGCTAGCAGTCCGCTTCGTTTACCCCTCTCCCGCTTCCTTGCACACCGCTTCCGTTTGCCCTTTGTCCGGCGGGCACCTCTGCGCCAGCCCGATGTCCTCAGAAGCTGCAGTCTGCCCAGCAAGGCCCTGAGTCCGAGGGCCGCTGTTGTTTTAGTGGTGTTGCTGTTTTTGCGTCTCTGACCGAACCATCCTTTATTTTGAAAAGTTCGGTTCGGCTATACATTGTACGCTTGTTAACACAAGCAACACGAGTGCAGTTGGCCTCGGGACCAACGGAAAAAGTACTAAAAGAGGGCTTGACCCCGGGCACGAGAAGGTTACACGAAAAAAGTAATTAGAGTACTCTAGCACTGATAGTTGATGAACTTTGATAATTAAAATAATAATTGCCATATTTTATTTGTGTGTCGTCATAAATCCTTGAACACTGCGGCGGTTATTTCAAACTTCAGACAAACAGAGCGGCTCATTTCATTTAATTAGTCTTTGTGTAACGTTGGTTTGCTCGCTCTGCCTAGTTACGGTTGCTAGGTAGCCACTTGACAACCGTTGCTATGGGCGGGGCTTCATTTCTTTTGAGCTAGAAATGCCTTTGATTGGCGTCGTGACGTCACTCGGAGATTAAAGGCTCAGGGTATAAATAGGACAGGAATCCAGGAGGTTTCACTTTCGTTGGTATTTTTCAGAAAACTTCCACGATACATTGAGGAGTCCACAGCGACCACAAACTGACACTATGGCTTCAGGAAATAACGATAGGATGGATCAGCAGCCTCCACAGGCCACAGCAGAAACCTTTCGCCCACTTGTGGACTTGGTCCTGGACCAGCTGATGACCACACAGTGGGGTAAAGACAACATTCACTTGGTAGATGACAAAACCAAAGCTGCCCTAACAGACGCATGCGTGAACACGGTTAATAGAGGGTCTAAAGTCATTTTTGATGTATTGATGCGAAATCGCCTCGCACCAGAAATGATTTCTGAGGAGGAAGTCCGGCTGTACGTGGGGGACTCCCCCAGTGACGCTTTGAAGATCCTGACTGGCAGCTCAGTGCCCAGAGAAAATGCAAAAAGACTGACGGACCTGATGACCAAGAAGATTACAGAGAGGTCAACTCCATGATGATGGCGACACCTGGGGGCAGCATGCTTAAAAGCTGCAAAGCAAAGACGTCACGTGAGACTGTTTCAAGGAGTCCAGATACGGCAGCTGCAGCTGAAAGTCCAGCAGAGCGGGAGGAGACTCCAGTCTTTGTGATAGGACCAGAAGACTGTTCAGTAGGAAGCTTCATTGATACGACCACCGAAGCTGTAAAACAGATCCTACTGGAACATGTGAGTGACTCTGAAGTCAAATCTAATGCTGACATTTCAGAAGAGGAACGTCTGCAGATTGTCAGCAGCATTGATGAAGACACGGATAACGCATCGAGTGAAATTGCTCACTACATTTGGAGCAACAGAGAGGAGTTTGGACTGAACAATGATGGCACACCAAGACCAGAGGCCCAGTCCAGCAGGACAAACTGCTGGAACGTCGTGGCAAACAAGATCAAAACCCTTTTTGCCCGCAAATTTGCCAAGGAGGCCATCGCCAGCTTCATCGTGAAGCTGAGGACACAACTGAACTGCAGGAAGGCATCACTGGATGTCCTGATTCCAGCAGCAGACAAAGTGTTGGAGGACATGATCCCAGAACCCTGACGAGTGTACCTACGAAACCATGGCCACCTGCATCAACAACGGCCAACATGAAGAGCATTCTCAGCAGCTGGGGCACATCATATTTGAGAATATTCAAGGAGGCCCTGGAGCCAGGAAGGTAAATTATGTCACGATAGAAAATGAGGTTGACAAGTTCATGAAGACGATGCGGAACTGGCTCAACCAGCAGAGACAGAAACTGACAAAGAAGAACAACAGCGTGGACGATAGTCTGAGGAAGATTCGGGGAGCGCTGGATCTGCCAGAGCTCCCAGAGGACATCGTGACACCTGTGGTGTCAGCAGCACCTTCCTCCCCTGAGTCAGGTGTCAGTGGTGATGAAGACGTCTCTACCACACCTGTACCTGAGCTAAGATCACCGTCCATAACCGATGAGCCAATTGTGAGCGATGAAGGTAACTCGGTCACACCTGTGACATCCGTCGCTGATGAAGAAGATGAAAACTTATCACCCAAGTTTGAGTCCGCAACACCCAGAGTCACTGATGAGTCAGCTCTCAGTGACAGAAGTGAGACAACTGAACCTGCAGAACTGTTTTATGTGAAGATCACGGCGGCGGTGGTAGAACAGTGCCTGAAGAAGGCACCGGTTTCAGTGTCTTATGATGAAAAGAAGGAGATCATTTTAACTCTGAGAGACATGCTGTGCACAGGCGGTGTAGACTTTAAATCTATCCAGCCAACAGGACACCAGATAGAGAAGACCGCCAGAGCTGTGCACAAGGATCTGTGTGCAGCCTTGAATTCCAGCAAAAGCGTGGTGGCGCTCGGCCTGCTGTCAAAGGACTCACTTGTTTACGAGGTTCTTATCGAGACTATGCAAAGACAGCCGAAAAAGCCCAAAAAGGCCGGCATTAAGAGGTTCTTCACCTCACTTTTCAACACAGTGACCAAGCTATCAAACAGTAAAAAAACAGATGCAAGTCCGCCTTCGTGTTCAACACTTTGGCTCCTGTAACTGTAAGGTCACGTGTTGCTGTGGTTTTCTCCGAGTGCTTCGGTTTCTCCACTAAAAAAAAACCCCATCAAAGTAACATCAAAACAACCAACCTGGACATGACTCACAACAACAGGCCCCAAAGATCTGCAGACTCTTTAGTCGTCACTGTGCCTTCCCAGCGATGAGGTCAGGGTTCAGTTCTGGACCTTGTCCTCTTTGCTGTTTGCAGCGTTCACGGTGTTGCTGTGGTTTCCTCCGAGTGCTTCGGTTTCTCCACTTTTAAATATACATTCAAAAGAAAAAAAAGGGGCAACACCAAAAAAACAAGTTGAGCACACTGTACTACCCACGGGTCCCATGGTTCTGCACGTGTTCGGTTATAAATCCTAAAAAAAAAAACAAACAAACAAAATACATTTCTGTTATAAAATCTCTTTTTTCGTAGTATTTGCAGCACAGAAGTAGGTGACTCCAAACAGGGCAGAAGTCACCGATGGTATGAAAGAGCTCCAGCTCCAGTCTCGCTCTCAATGAATAAAAAAACAAAAAAATACATTTCTGTTTAAATGCTGCCTTCTTAATGATTGGCTAGTGTGCTGTATTAGTTATATGTGCACTGTAACCATCATAATAAAGGTTCTGCCTGTCTGGTGATCAGAGGGACAGTTACAAATAACGGCCAGTAGGTGTCGCACTGTGTCACCCTCCTTGTACTCTGAGTTTAAACTTTGTTTTGTTTCTTTGTGGCTGAAACAAAGTTGCAGCACAGACACGGGAGGAAGGTGGAGAACAAAATGCAGGACAACAACACGAAGGAGGTGTGGCAGGGGGTGGAGGGAAAAGTGGCAAGGCTGATGGAGACATGTCCAGAGCCGATGAGTTGAACCAGGGCAGCCACCGACACCTCCAGACCCGGGGCACCTCCAGAACATTTTCATAGGGGCGGCCAGATGGAGCCACTTAAATTTTCGGGGTGGAACACCAAAACTAAAAGCATCATTTCAGGATTTCATTACACTGTTGTAGTATACAGGCTACTAGAAACAATCAGAAATACTTCATCCTTAAAAAGACACATACAGCTTAATTTAAAGGTGAACATTTATTGTAAGCAAGCAACAAGCGAGCACTGAAACACTCAAGAGTTTCCCACCAGGGATCAACAGTCTCTGTCCTGTAGGTTCTGGGGAAGGTTTCAGCTGCTCTGCTCTTGACGTGGAGATATCTATAATAAACAAGAGGCAGCATCAGTTACTCTGACATTATAATATAATAATAATAATATAATAATAATAATGATAATGATAGCAACTCAGCTGGTTCCTCTCGATGCGAAGGAGCAGCGGTTCTAGTCTGAGCTCCTCGTGGATGGCCGAGCTTCTCACCCTGTCTCTGAGGGAGAGCCCAGCCACCCTGCGAAGGAAGGGTCACCACCCAAAGCTCGTGACCACAGGTGAGGGTGGGAACGTAGATCGACGCTCTCGCACCTGTGGCTCTGAAACAAACAGCACGCAGGAGAAACACGAACGGCCCGGCTCGTTTTGATTGACAGCTTTGTAGAGCCCGAACCCGTTTGCAGCCCGACGTTATTAAAATGTGGCATAACAGTGAAGAATGAGTCCAGCCTCCACATCTCTGCTAAACTCCAACAGTGATGGACTCGTCTGAATTTGAACATTTTAGTTGATGCACCTGCATAAAATCAATTTATTTATACTGACATTTAACAACTGCACGTAGAAGATGACACAACATGTCGAACCTGCTGTCAGTAGATTAAAAAAATGAATCGAGTCGTATTAAGCGTGTGTTGAAACAACAGATGAGACACTTAGCAAAGTTAAATTCAAGACATTTGATCAGTGTGTTCGCTGTGGAACAAGCGAACCGGAATTAATAAACAATAAAAAGAAAAAGACTAAAATGTTTTGACTAAAACTTTTATTTGACTAAAATATGACGAACAAAAATGATTTGTAAAGACTAAGACTGAGACTGAACAATGACTAAATAAAACACCTGCAGAGCAGCGTCAGGTTAAAGTTGATAATAACTTTATTTATATAAAATCAGATCTGCACATGCTCAGTACGCTCACAAACTTTCCTGTAAACTCGTTAAACCGCTTCAAACCAAACGGATTTATTATTTCTTAAACTTCATGTGATCAGAGTGTGACCCGTGACATCATCATCATCATCATCATCATCCAACACTAATCCAAGAGCATGATTGCTGCCATTATCCTCCATTATCAGCTGAGCTGTCGCTCACGACGACAGTCTGAAGTAACAAAGAAAAATAATCATCAGTCTCGTGTTTCCACATTTACAGACGAGTCATTTCACAGATGATCAGAGCTACGCTAACAGATCTCAGCTTAATTATCTCGTTATCACGGGAAAACAGGTGGAATAAAATGCATGTATGTATGTGGTGACCCTTTAGGGCTTCCGTAGCTACATTGCATATTTTAAAACAATTTTACATATGCAATTAGTGTTTTACTGTAGAATTAACTTTATTATAAAACAGACAATTAAATCATTGAAACAAATATTAACAGACGTCTTTACCTTGAGGTGTTTGTTCCCATCACGACACCGGAGCGATGTAAACTGTCTGATCCGGGTCATCCGGATCCTTTTGGGTCGTCGTAGTTCAGTCGCTACAAAATTCAATTAATCCTGCATAACTTTAAGCCTTAATATAATGTGAACAGGTGAGTTGTATATAAATTCACCCTCAGTAC
This sequence comes from Collichthys lucidus, assembly GCA_004119915.2. Taxonomy (NCBI): domain Eukaryota; kingdom Metazoa; phylum Chordata; class Actinopteri; family Sciaenidae; genus Collichthys; species Collichthys lucidus. The sequence goes on from CM014091.1 coordinate 32,678,092, forward strand.
AGTTGTCATGAACGGGGAAATTAGCTACAGAGACCAAAACTGTTTTTTGTACCAGGCTGTAAAATGTTATTTCTGCTGTGAAACATGGGGACTTATGGAGACTGACTCACTGTGGAGCCAGCCTCAGGTGGACGTTAGAGGAACTGCAGCTTGTGGCTTCACTTCACAGCCTCAGGTTGATGCTGAATACGGAGCCAAACGTTTAAAATAAAAAAACTGTAATAGAAAAATTTTAATTAAAGTGCAAGAAAAGTTGTTTTAGATTAAATGAATTAATTTCTTCAGTATTTTATGTTTCACAGCTGGTTTACGGAAAGTGCCGAGTCATGCTTCTCTCAGCACCAACACAGCGGATCAGAGCCGAGTCAGAAACTTTTTTTTCCCCAGTTAATTTTTTTTTTTGGCTCCACAGCAGATTTAAAAACTGCAAAAAAATAAAAATCTGAATCTGCAACTGAAATAAATAAATAAATATTTGAAAACATAAAATCTTAAAAAAATAAGACTGAAACTATTAAAATACAAAGTAAAAAAATATATATATATTTCCTTATTTTTTTTTTTTAAATTGTGAATATTTTGTTGTATATTTCAAAGTTCAAGATCAAAACTTTAGGTACCGTATAACCTGATATATATATATATATATATATATATTATATATATATATTTAATGACTGTAAATACAGAGAAGAAGAATGAATGGACACAAGGCGACGGTCCGGCTTTAAGCAATACATTATTTATATAATATATACTTAAAGGTTTCTGCAGGAATTAGTACTGATCGATATGCTTGGTTACTGTGACTGAAGCTTTTAAAAGAATTAAAATGATCATCAAAAAAACAAACAAACACCAACAATGAAACCGTCAAACAGAAAACATCAACTCGCTCGACAAAACCAGAACTATGATTCCTCTTTCAGCTGTTCCAGCGTCTCTCGTCGATTCATCAGAACATCTGCAGCTTCTTTATTCTCCCACATTAGAAAAAACCGAGACGCAGCCGAGCTCGTCCGGCTGATCCTCCTCATCCCGACAACTCGGGTCAAAGTTCGAGTGTCGCCATCGCCTCCTGTCATTTGAATTTACTTCGTGTTTATAACTGAAGGATGACGCGAGGTCAAACATCTGTCCGTATAAATACAATAGACCCTTTTCTAATATTACGGAAAATGATATCAGTGCTGTTTCATGTCATGTTTAATGCATATTTTAAAATGTCTGAGAAAAACATAAAATACGTGTTTCACTGTAAAATGAACAGTCTTTGCTTTTTTTCTATGAATTCCCTGAAAAAGGATAATTAACGGTTTCTGTCAACTTTCAGGTTTGACGAGTTTTCACTGTTAAAGATCTTCACGTTCAGAGGTTCGTAACGGGACCTATCATCTACAAACGAGCTCACCAGTGTGTCTCCACAGTCACAGGAGTCCGGGATCAGACTCTGTCTGGAAGCTCGCTCAGTTATTTAGTCAAACGTCAGCTGTGGAGACGAACGACTTCGACTTTGGTCTTTGGCCAAGAAATCGATTCCTCCGGGACAAATCAGCGTTCTCGTTTACGTGACGTGACAAACGGAGAAAGTTGGCGACGGGAGGAAGAGGATCACTGAAACACAGAGGACCGACCGTCTGCTGCGACTGACGCATGAAGAGGAAGATTTTCACCTGTCGATGGTGGAAAGCTGCAGATGCTGCTGACGGGTGAGGAGGAGGGGTGAGCAGGAGGTGGAGGAAGAGGAGGAGGTGGAGGTGGAGGAGGAGGAGGTGGAGGAGGGCTGAGCACAGGGAGACCTGAAACAGCGTCATTTCAGAACGGATCAAAACTGTACAACACAAACAGAATCAAACCAAAAACACTGCGTCTGTACAAATGTACAAAATGAATCAACAGGATTAAAAGATTTAAAAACGTTAGACGGAGTCGCTCGCTGTGGACGAACATGAAGAAACATCCCGACCTGGATCCATGTGCACAGCGGACTGAAGCCGGACCCGGCCGCAGAGTATAAAGGTCAGCTGTTAGTGATCGTTAACGCGCTCGGGTTGCTTTTTATTTCTTTTTATTGCAGCAACGTGAAAATCTGTAAAAAAAAAAAAAAAAAACCTAAATAAAACGATCCCTTTGTACGAGGCGCCGCAACCTCGCCAACACATAACGGACCGCTCGGACTCTTCCCTGTCTGACGTGAAGCTGAAATAATTTGAACCTGAATCGAGCCAATCAGAACGGAGCTGGAAAGACCTGGTCCAACACACGCGGCGTGACCACAGCCAATCAGAGGAGGCGATTTATCCCCGCGGCTGCGACTCGAAGCGCGATCTTTAGCAGGAAGTGCTTTTACTTTGAAGGCCGTCTGCTTTTTAAACTCTGACCCAGGACTGACTCTTAAAGTAGTATCTTTCCACTTCCAGGTTCAGCGGCTGATCACATGATTCAGGTCACACGCGTGGTCACATGATCGGCGGGCCGAGCTTTCCACTGAAGTCCTGAAAAAAGAGGAAGGAAGGAGGGAAAGTTTCACTCCGCCCGGGGCGGCGGGTGCGGCGCAGAGAGGGTGCGTTTGTTTCGTGACCACATTACTCCACACGCGGTGACGCAAGGCGAGGTCACGTGATCGCAGCAGCAGGCGTCCTGGTTGGCGTCAAACTGTGACGTCGTCGTGCGCCGCACGTTTCTGTGGCGTCGTTAACAGTTAAAATCATGTGACCCCTGAATCCACCTCGTCTGACAGACCAGCACCAGAACCACGAGAGTTCTGGTGCTGAAGAAGCTTCACGGGCCCGACGAGCCGATCACATGGTCCGACTGACACCGCTCGGTTCTGGGTTGTTCTGGTCGCTGTTGACATGTGTGTGACGGTGTGTGTGTGACGGTGTGTGTGACGGTGGTGTGTGGTGTATGTGGTTGTGTGTGTGTGAGGGTGTGTGTGACGGTGTGGTGTGACGGTGTGTAGTGTGTCTGGTGTGTGTGACGGTGTGTGTCGGTGTGTATGACGGTGTGTGTGTGTGTGTGTCGGTGTTGTGTGGTGTGGTTGTGTGTGTGTGTCAGTGTGTGTGTGTCGGTGTGTGTCTGTCGGTGTGTGTGTCGTGTGTGTGTGTCAGTGTGTGGTGACGGTGTGTGTGTGTGTGTCGTGTGTGTGTGTGTCGGTGTGTGTGTCGGTGTGTGTGTGTCTGTGTGTGTGTCGGTGTCGGTGTGTGTCAGTGTGTGTGTGACAGTGTGGTGTGTGTGTGGTCGGTGTGTGTGTGTCGGTGTGTGTGTGATGGTGTGTGTGTGTCGGTGTGTGTTGGTGTGTGTGTGACGGTGTGTGTGTGTCGGTGTGTGACGGTGTGTGTCGATGTGTGTGACGGTGTGTGTCGATGTGTATGACGGTGTGTGTGTGTGTGTCGGTGTGTGTGTGTCGGTGTGTGTGTGTCGGTGTGTGTGTGTCGGTGTGTGTGTCGGTGTCTGTGTCTTCCCTCGTGTTCTGCGCCACAGCTGAACTTCACTCGTCTGTCGAAACGCCGCCGTGTTCAGGCAGGAGCTCGAACGAGTGCAGGTAAAGTTCACGTAGTGGAAATAAAAAAAACCTTTTAGCAGCTCGATGTAAAACCAGCGAGGCTTTCTACTGACTCAAACATCCTGAAGAAGTCTTCCTGTCTGTAATGCTCTGAAACCAACAACTCCTCCGACCCGTCGGGTTTTTTTGCAGCCTGGCTTCATTAACGAGGTTCAGGTTCTCTACAAGGCACTGACGTGACGGCGGAGGCAAAAGGCAGAGTTAGTATTCGAAGCTGCCGCCGCTGAGCTTCAGCTGATTTGTCAAAAGCGACTAACGTTAGAGCTCGAAAAGCTTCGGGGGGGGTTTAGCGTGACATCTACATTTTGTTATTTATAAAAAGAATCTCCGAGCAGAAAAATACCAAAGAGAAGCCCTGTGAGACGTAATACCTGAAGGACAGAGGACACAAAGACGAGAGGACAAACTTCCCTTTTCCCTGCAGAGATTACAAGCGATCACCGTGAGTAGTTCAAGGACACGCGATGAAAGAGAAGAAGCCTCTCGGTGATGACGAGGACGGGTTTCTCAGCAGCACCATCATGTTCTGTAGTGACTAATTAAAAAGTCGAGAGAAGCGGCGCTCTGAGTGGAAGCGTTGAAGATAATCCCACGTTTCATCAGGAACATTTTCATCGTCCCTGCTGGAAAACTGAAATATTTTGGTTTGAGACGAGAGACGGGAAATAATGTCAGATCATCTGGGAGGAGAGAAACAAACAGAGAAAAGACGTCCTCCTCGCCGTGGGGACGGGAGGCCGTCGCGGAGGACGCTTCGCTCCTCAGTCACTGCTGTCGTCTTCGTCGTCGTCGTCCGACAGGTTGTTGAACTTTGACCCCGGCCGGCTGATGGAGTCTGAGCGCGGCCCGAGGCTTCCCGACGTCAGCTGGACGAAGCAGTACTCGCACACCCGCACGGGTTTGGACGACTGGCTGGGCAGGAGGTATTCTTCTCGGAGCACGGCCCGCAGACCACGTAGCCGCACTTCCTGCAGTGGTGGCGGCGGCTGACCGGCGTGAACTTCACCTTCTGGCAGCGCATGCACACCGTCGCCTCCGAGTCGGGCACCCAGACGGCGGCGTGCTCGCCAGTCGGGGCCTTGCCGCTCTTCTGCAGCAGGTCGCCCACGCACTTCCCGATGTGGTTCATCCACTCGGACTTCTCGGTGGCGGTGGCGGCGTACACGGCGAAGGATTTGGTGGGCGTCTTGATGAGCCAACCGTTGCGCAGGTCGCCCTCGTCCGGCACCGTGTCGATGGTGACGCTCTCCAGCGGGATGATGTGCTGCTTGTTGTACTTCTTCTTCTGGATGACGATGTTCCCGTAGACCAGGATGTCGTTGAAGAGGAAGAACTGCCGCGCTTTGGGCTTCTTGCGGCACAGCTTGGTGAGGACGCCCTCGCCGATCAGCACGCGGCCCGGGATGGCGAGGGGTTGGCCCGCAGTGCCGAAGCAGCCCTCCACCACCGCGATCCGCTTGGAGTTGGCCTCGCTGTTCGCAAGCCGGTCCACCATCTTCACCTCACCTGCAGAGAGACGCAGAGGGAAGCACGTCAGCCATGTGATGACATAAAAGATCTACGTGATGCGTTTCGTTATTAATTAACAGGATATTGAACCAAACAGTTTCACGTCATAACAAACTGACTCAGATTTTCATTAATTAACGAGCTATGGACTGATTTTTTTGGAGGAACCTGAAGGCAGCGTTCACACGTTACCACATTTTTCTGTTTCTATAATTTAATCTGTTACATTCTCACTTTTATTAATTTGGTTTGTTTGTCTGTCTATTTATACATCTTAACCTTCATATTTTATCATTTATTTTATTGTGCTTTACTTTTATTCTATTTTATCTATTTACACATTTAATGGATTTTAAGCTGCCTCTGGTGTTTCCTCAGTTTGTGTTGTGCTTCTCTTTATAATGGGACAGTGGAGGGTTATTATAATTATAAGTATTATTATTATTATTATTATAATAATTATTATTATTCTTGTTAAGGGACTCGATTTGTCTGACCTGAATAGATCGAGGCTGTGTCAACTTTTAAAAACTCACTTTTATAAAAATTTGATTTAATTTATTTTATTCTAATTTTTATTTAATTATAGTTTTTAACCTGTTATTGTAAAAACACTTTTTAAAGCTGCTATATAAATAAACTTTATTATTATTACTACATCGCCTGGTTTTTGTCGTGTCAAAGATATTTGGATATTTAATGTGATGGATGTGAATGGATGATAATTGATAACTTCAGCTCCTCAGATCTGAAAGTTTCTGGTTTCTTTCGTCGTCTGTGAGAAAAAACTGAATTTCTTTGTGCTGTGGACAAAACGAGGCGTTCGAGGACGTCACCTCGGGTCAGTTTTTTGGCCCCTCGTCACATGAGTGGACACATCTCGCTTCATGCTGCTCAACATGAAATGTTAAGCTCGTGCTGCGAGTTACGAGCTGCAGTCGTGACAAATCACTGCCGAGCGTTTAACGGAGACTCCGGCAGGTTTCTGTTCTCCGCTGTGACCCTGATGGCAGCAGAGCGGCTCGCCCTCATGGCACAACAGAGGAGGTCAAAGGTCACTGATGATGGAGCCCAGCGGGTCGAGTGTGGAGCTGTGACCTCAGAGAGACACAAAGAGACGACACGAGCCGCAGACACACAAACTACGTTTCCACAGCGACGTGACGTCTGAAAAATATTTTTCACTCGATGCTGCTGCAAAAAAATTTATTATGTTTTATTTTATGTTTATTATATGCTCCGCCCCTTAACTCTCTGTGATTTACAGAGTTTATGATGGACAGTGAAGTAAACTGCTGACAGCTGTGCTGTTAGCTCATGTTAGCTCAGTCTGTTAGCTGCTGTTAGCTCATGTTAGCTCAGTCTGTTAGCCGCTGTTAGCTCATGTTAACTCAGTCTGTTAGCTGCTGTTAGCTCAGTCTGTTAGCTCATGTTAGCTCAGTCTGTTAGCTGCTGTTAGCCGCTGTTAACTCATGTTAGCTCAGTCTGTTAGCTGCTGTTAGCTCAGTCTGTTAGCTGCTGTTAACTCATGTTAGCTCAGTCTGTTAGCTGCTGTTAGCTCATGTTAGCTCAGTCTGTTAGCTGCTGTTAGCTCATGTTAGCTCAGTCTGTTAGCAGCTGTTAGCTCATGTTAGCTCAGTCTGTTAGCTGCTGTTAGCTCATGTTAGCTCAGTCTGTTAGCCGCTGTTAGCTCATGTTAGCTCAGTCTGTTAGCCGCTGTTAGCTCATGTTAACTTAGTCTGTTAACTGCTTTCAAAGTTAATGTTAGCTAGCGTTGCACACTGTTAACAAAGGAGATTAACCAGGCTCAGCAGCTTCTATGGAAATAATGGCAGAGGAGAAGAGAGTGAAGAGGACGCTGACGGAGGAAGCTAAGAAGAGAAAAGGAGAGTGTGTGCTACATCACAGCAAACACTGTTAAAAACACACAACCTAAAATATGAAACGCGCTTGTATTTGTTAAACCTCAGTGAACTTCCACAGAATAAAACCTGATCGGCTCCAACAAACAATCAGCTGAGTCCGTGATTTAACTCGTTCATTTGTAAGTGGCTGAACTACACTCGAACAAACCTGAGAAACAAACACAGCAAACAAAGCGTAGGTGTGATTTGTACCCAGAGCTGTGGACGATGTTAATTATCCAGCACGAGGCTGCACAGTGACCTGCACACTAATGACCCAGGGAGAGCGAGCTGTTTGCTGAAAGCCCGAAGAGGACGATGGAGGGGGTGCTGGCATGTCAACCCTGTTAGAGCGGGCTCACTGCCCACTGCTGAGCTACCGGCCAACCAGCTCTCGCTGGCAGACAGAAGAGGACACGGAGAGCAGAGGCAGCGGCGTAAATACAGGCTGGAGGCTCCGAACCCGGAGAGAGCAAACGAGACAGAGCGCGATGAAACAGACCGGACATGCAGAGAGAATATAACGAGCAGAAAGAGGGACACGAAATGATCAGAGTGGCTTCAATGTTTGTGTGTCACATCTAAAACATAGTTAAAAAAACAGATCCTGATACAGAAAGTACGTCTGCTCGCACACTGTGTAACTTTGTAACGCTTTACGGCACCAAGTCACACCCACAACTGAGTCACTGATGGCTAACGTTAGCTAACGTTAGCTCAGTCTGTTAGCTCACGTTAGCTCAGTTTGTTAGCTGCTGTTAGCTCAGCTTAGCCCAGTCTGTTAGCTAACGTTAGCTCAGTCTGTTAGCTAACGTTAGCTCAGTCTGTTAGCTAACGTTAGCTCAGTCTGTTAGCTAACGTTAGCTCAGCTTAGCTCAGTCTGTTAGCTCACGTTAGCTCAGTTAGCTGCTGTTAGCTCAGCTTAGCTCAGTCTGTTAGCTAACGTTAGCTCAGTCTGTTAGCTCACGTTAGCTGCTGTTAGCTCAGCTTAGCTCAGTCTGTTAGCTGCTGTTAGCTCAGCTTAGCTCAGTCTGTTAGCTAACGTTAGCTCAGTCTGTTAGCTAACGTTAGCTCAGTCTGTTAGCTAACGTTAGCTCAGCTTAGCTCAGTCTGTTAGCTCACGTTAGCTCAGTTAGCTGCTGTTAGCTCAGCTTAGCTCAGTCTGTTAGCTAACGTTAGCTCAGTCTGTTAGCTCACGTTAGCTGCTGTTAGCTCAGCTTAGCTCAGTCTGTTAGCTGCTGTTAGCTCAGCTTAGCTCAGTCTGTTAGCTAACGTTAGCTCAGTCTGTTAGCTAACGTTAGCTCAGTCTGTTAGCTAACGTTAGCTCAGTCTGTTAGCTAACGTTAGCTCAGTCTGTTAGCTGCTGTTAGCTCAGCTTAGCTCAGTCTGTTAGCTAACGTTAGCTCAGTCTGTTAGCTCACGTTAGCTGCTGTTAGCTCAGCTTAGCTCAGTCTGTTAGCTGCTGTTAGCTCAGCTTAGCTCAGTCTGTTAGCTAACGTTAGCTCAGTCTGTTAGCTAACGTTAGCTCAGTCTGTTAGCTAACGTTAGCTCAGTCTGTTAGCTAACGTTAGCTCAGTCTGTTAGCTAACGTTAGCTCAGTCTGTTAGCTGCTGTTAGCTCAGCTTAGCTCAGTCTGTTAGCTCACGTTAGCTCAGTTAGCTGCTGTTAGCTCAGCTTAGCTCAGTCTGTTAGCTAACGTTAGCTCAGTCTGTTAGCTCACGTTAGCTCAGTCTGTTAGCTAATGTTAGCTGCTGTTAGCTCAGCTTAGCTCAGTCTGTTAGCTAACGTTAGCTCAGTCTGTTAGCTAACGTTAGCTCAGTCTGTTAGCTAACGTTAGCTCAGTCTGTTAGCTAACGTTAGCTCAGTCTGTTAGCTAACGTTAGCTCAGTCTGTTAGCTAACGTTAGCGCAGCTTAGCTCAGTCTGTTAGCTAACGTTAGCTCAGTCTGTTAGCTAACGTTAGCTCAGTTTGTTAGCTGCTGTTAGCTCAGTTTGTTAGCTGCTGTTAGCTCAGCTTAGCTCAGTTTGCTAGCTGCTGTTAGCTCATCTTAGCTCAGTCTGTTAGCCGGGCTGCCCGGACTGTGAGCTCAGAGCACCAGGGGAGAGTTACTGTTTGTACCACAGACGCTTTGGACCACCAAGAAAAAGACGATGTTTTGTTCAAATATCAAATGTTTCTATGATCTGTTGTGTCTCATAAGTTCTCGCAGCAGTTTTTTGGGTGGATTTTGTTGATTTGTTACACGGATTTGATGAATAATGTAACTGTTTCTTTACCGCTGACGAACTGACCTTGAGAAAAAACAGCTCAGAAATATTCTGAATATTCTCTGCTCAACACTCACGTGAATACAACTGAACCCACAAGAGACTCAGTCCGACACTGTATATGGAGCCGAGCATGCAGAAATATTCAGATACAAACATTTACACTGAATTTGGAATTGGTCGGCAGTCGTGCTGTTAAAAGCATTTAAAAACTACAAGAGCTTCAAATACAAGACTTGTGACGAGTCGGCGTGATACGACAGAGTCTGCTCAGAAGAGGAAAGTTTCTGAGCAGAGTTTCACAGCCACATAACCCATGTTAAAAAACAAAACAAACAAAAGCATCCAAATTATTATTTCAATTATGTTAACACGGATCAAAGAAACTTCTCCAATAAACCAGATCACAGACTAATATTTCCTGCCGAGCCTCAGCAGCTGACAGCAGCAGCAGTGTGTTATTTATTCTCTTTAACTATCAAATAAATAATTAATTAATACATTATACACCAGAAATTCTGCATTTGCAACCCACGTCGTGCCCTCATTCCTACATTTCTAGTCCGATCTCGGTCGGATTTAAAACATAAGACACTATGACGTATCATCGTTCACTGGAACTCGTTTTTAGCTCTGTTTTTGGTCTCCACCTCCATCCTGAGGTAAATATCTGCTTCTTCAGCTGCTGAATGCTCCACTATGTTCACCAGCTGGAGTCTTGTGTGCTGTGTGCTGCTGAACAGGTGGTGCACAGGTGGAGTCCTTTTACTGTCTTCAGAACAGCTGCCTGCTGCGGCAGAAAAGCGACGCCGCGAGAGGCACTGAACATTTTAAAGGACAAAAGAGACAAAATAAAAATTTCTTTGCTCGCCGTTTCTGTTCTGATCTCAGTTTCCATGGAGACACCAGGAGACTAACACCAGTAGACTCCTATAATACATATTATGTAATGGAACAGTTCACTACTCCAGCAAGTAGCCCGAGCCTCAGTAACGACCTTACAGAGATCGTGGAGTTTCTTTGCTAGTTCAGTCTTGTAGAGACGTGAAGATCTCTGCAGACAAAGAGTTTCCTCCATGGACACATTGTCTCCTCAGTCTGGTGGATGGAGATGGAGGACGATCCAAACATTTCAGTAACTCCACAGCGTTGTGAAGTCCAGAAGTCAAAATGTGTTGAACAAAGATGGATGGAATCAAAATGAATGAATGTTTTTATCTGACGGAATATTCCTCTTCAGTCCATTAGTCTGCAAAAACATTTTCTCTGAGCTCACTGAACTGTTTAAACACAAACCAGGTGCACCCCCGTACTGACGAGGCGCACACCCGTATTAACGAGGCACACACCCGTATTAACGAGGCACACACCCGTATTAACGAGGCACACACCTGCACACCTGTATTAACAAAGTGCTCACCTGTATTAACGAGGTGCACACCTGTATTAACGAGGCACACACCTGTATTATGAGGTGCTCATCTGTATTAACAAAGTGCTCACCTGCATTAACGAGGTACACCCCTGTATTAACGAGGCACACACCTGCACACCTGTATTAACAAAGTGCTCACCTGTATGAACGAGGTACACACCTGTATGAACGAGGTGCACACCTGTATTAACGAGGTGCACACCTTTTAACGAGGTGCACACCTTTATTAACGAGGTGCACACCTTTATTAACGAGGTGCACACCTTTATTAACGAGGTACACACCTGTATTAACGAGGCGGTCTAACAGCTCGTTAGCACAGAATATCCATTAAAAAAGCTGAAGTTGTAATTCAGATGTTTTCTTTATTAAAGTACTTCCAGTGGACCTTTCATGTTTGTTTACATGTTGTATATTTTCAGGGCGGGTCAGTGTGGAGCTGTTTACGCGCTGCAGTAAATATATCGGCCTGTACGACGGCTGCAGAATTATCCTGATATGAAGCTCACAGATAAATGTGGTTGCTGACAGACTGTTAGTGGAGATAAACTTCACAGCCAGAAGTAATTATTTATTAGTATTGGGCTGACAGCTGGTGTCAGTTTCCCACCTCAGGGACCGGTTGGGTTTAATCAGCCCAGCTGGAGAGTGTCGGACCGGACTCTTTATGCCAGCGTTGCCCCCTGTGTGGAGCTAAACCTCCACCAGCTGCTGCCTCGTCTGAGAAAACAAACATCAATCATCCAGCTGTGCAGCTCCTGCTCAGACAGATGCTGGCTGGGCTGAGCCAGGTCGGGGGTTACATACATTTCATGCATCGCCCTGACAAACGAATCCTGGACGAGGTAGAAATCCTGCCAGATCAGAGGTTCAGAGGTCGTGACGAGACGCAGTTTATTTTGCAGAGCTGTTACTTCCTGATGATTTCTGGAAACTTTCCTGGAAAGAATCTGGTGCTGGAGAGAGAAACTTTAAATTGCAGTTTGGTTTGTTAAGTTTAAAAGCAGTTATGCTTGAGTCGATCCAGCCTATGTCCAGGAAACTTTGCAGGAAACTTAAGATTTCATCACCAGTCTTTCTTTTCACTGTTTAAATCGAGCAGCAACCTCTGTGGCTGTGAAGTGAATCCAGAAACCCTCCATGTTACACAGCGACTCTTTAGACACCTGTCACGGACGCCGTCCACTCTTCAGTCCGTCAGAATATGAAACTTGGAATTAAACAATGTTTGGCAGCATTACTAATTAAACACCTCCTCCTGTTGTTTTTCAAGACATCTCTGATCTTTCAGTCACGTCAGGCTCGGGCTGAAGTGTTGGCACTGATTTAAACCTGTGACAGTTTAGCAGCTTCACACTGCAGCTGCTTTCATTCATACAGGCCTCGACTCCACGGTGTAGAAACCATAAAGCCAGCGCTGCACGGGAACACGACAAAAGGCAGAAAATGAAAAGCTATTCTGTCCATGTGTAAGCTGGAGTTTGTGAGGGCCGGGCGACTGGCTGTGCCACCTTAGGTTACGTTGGCTTCAGATGAGCCTAATGGTTAATTCATCGGGAGTGCTGTCCTCTCTCTCTCAGCTTACAAGCTCCGGTCATTCGCTGCCAGGACAGAATCAGATTAATGGAAAATATGGCACCTTGTTCTGCAACAAGGGACCAAGATTTCACGGCAAAGGTCACAGCCAGCTGTCTGTTCTTTAGAGGAAGAGACAGTCGGAACTTTGTAAACTTTATTCTGTTGCTATTTTTTTTCAGAGGTCATGTGTCACACCAGACGATCAGAGATCTCTTCACCTCCCCATGTTACAACCACGCGACTTCTGCACGTCTACACCCCGACGTGAAGACTTCAGGATTCAACAACAACAACAATCTGGCAAAAACTAACAGCTGAGGTTTATTCAGCAGTCACAGTCTTAGTAACGACCTGCGGCGGCGACGATTTCTAGTCCCAGATAACTACTGTTAAAGAGATCTGGATGAATACCACACGCGTGACATATTTGTGGTTCGTTATACTGGGTGAACCTGACCAACGCTAAAAGAGATCGCATCAAACAATCAATAACTGATGGAGCACACACTGTAATATACCTCAAGCCTGGTTAGAGATCTGTCTTTGTGTTTACTCTATGATAAACACAAACAATCATGTACTGATCAGGAAGGATGACCAAGAAGAGTCCGGGCTCCTGATCAGACACACAGTTGTGTAATTCACGTATTTAAGGAGGACAACTCTTCCTTTAATGTCCTTCCTTAAACAAATGAACACGACACACAATGAGATTAAACACTGAGATGACGAAAATATCTGCTGACAAAGATCCTCAGTGCGTAAACGTCACATTTATTTTTAAGTTTTTTGTGACCCAGCTGACAAAGGACGAGCCGAACATTTCCAGTTACTGCACAACGTCGTTCAAATGTCAAAAATGTGTTGAAGGAGCCAAAAAATGTCAACAAGTTTTTATCTAATGAAATGTTCAGCTTCAGTCTGTTAGTCAACCTTCAGTCTGAAAAACATGTTCTGTTTGATATCAGGTGCACACCTGTATTAACGAGAAGCGCACCTGTATTAACGAGGCGCACACCTGTATTAACGAGAAGGCACACACCTGTATTAACGAGGCGCACACCTGTACTAACGAGGCGCACACCTGTATTAACGAGAAGGCACACACCTGTATTAACGAGAAGGCACACACCTGTATTAACGAGGCGCACACCTGTATTAACGAGGCGCACACCTGTATTAACGAGAAGGCACACACCTGTATTAACGAGAAGGCACACACCTGTATTAACGAGAAGGCACACACCTGTATTAACGAGGCGCACACCTGTATTAACGAGGCGCACACCTGTATTAACGAGGCACACATCTGTATTAACAAGAAGGCACACACCTGTATTAACAAGAAGGCACACACCTGTATTAACGAGGTGCACACCTGTATTAACGAGGTGCACACCTGTATTAACGAGGTGCACACCTGTATTAACGAGGCGCACACCTGTATTAACGAGAAGGCACACACCTGTATTAACGAGGCGCACACCTGTATTAACCAGGCGCACACCTGTATTAACGAGGCACACACCTGTATTAACGAGGCGCACACCTGTATTAACGAGGCACACACCTGTATTAACGAGGCACACACCTGTATTACCGAGGAGGTCCAACCGTCCCGTAATATCCAGACTATTTGTTAAATAAAGTACGTAAGATGTCTTTCCACATTAAAAGTTGACTTTGTATTTGTTTACATATTTTATATTTCCATATGTTTATGTGACTGTGGAGAATGCAGGCGTGACATTTTTAGTGATGAGGTTTGCCGTCGTGCTGATTTAAGCACTTTCTAAATGTCTAGTTGACCAATCAGATCGCTCGGTGGGAGCTACTTGTTGCGTAATCCAGATTTAAGCTTCACACCTTTCACTTGTCACGTTGATAAAAAGAGAATCGGGAACGTTTGTTTGGGTTTAGAGAAGAAAGAAGATTTGTGAAGCCAAAGAAAGAAAAGAGAACGCTGAGCATTCAACTCTTTATCATGACCGGCACTTAAACCTCCCCGGGAAGCCTGGGAGGGAAGAGATGAGTCAGACGCTAAAGGGAGAGAGTGACGATGACGGAGAGAGGAAGAAAGAGAGTTTCTGTGGGCTGTGGACAGAAAAAGACAAGGACAGCCATTTATCCTGGGGTGATGTGAAGGCAGAGGATTGTGCTGCTCTTTGTGCTGCCATGTCTCTGACTTTAAACTGCTGCTGCTGGGTTACAACTCAAGAATTAAAGGAAGCAGACTAGAAAATGTAATAAAACACTGAAAAATACAAAGACTTCTTCACTTTACAGACCCGTCCAGGTCACTTGAATCAGCATGTTTCTACTCAGTCCACACAAACATCTAAAAAAAAAAAAAAAAAAAAGAACAATTATTGAGTTATTTTCATTAAAAAAAAAAGAAAATTTCCTCTTTAATTTGATACCAAATGTCTGACAACGAAGCAGATCCTTCACTGGATAACGCTGGGTTTTCAAAATAAAATAGAAACATCCCACACTTGATAGGAAGTTGTTGTTTTTTTTGGCAACTTATGATAAAATTAATACAAACTTCACCTAATTTAGAGCCAAAGTGGAAAAGTCGCCACGACCCGGTCAGTCCATTCCACAGACTGGTTTATGTCCCGCTGTGTACGGCGATCATGTGACGTGATTTTGTGGGGAAAAGTTACTGGTAACAACTTAAAGTCAGAATAAATAAATAAATAAATATGTGTTCTGAGTTTGTCAGACCAAAGAAGAAAGTGTTATTAACCACCCAGCCAAATTTGGATGATTCAAAATATCCACAAGTTCATGAAATCAGGTGTCAAAATCTCATCTCTGTCTCTCTGCTCAGGGTGGCCTCAGCGTGTCATCGAGCCGCCCTTTAAGGACCGCCCACTAAATCCTGTTTGAACCTCTGACTCCACATTTCAGTGACATATCGCTCAAAGTCTTTTAAAAAGTGTTTTAAACAACAATTTTACGAAATATTTACTGTGTTTGAAAGAATTGGCTTCATGCAGACTTTAAAATATTTAAAAATGATCTAAAGACACAGGGATTGATTTTAAAATGCCGGATGCTACAGTGTTGAATCTACAATTTGACGTAGTTCAGCTATGAAGCTCATACAGTTGAAGGAATATCACCTTTTTCAGGTCAATGCCTATGAGAGGCCTCCCTTTGCAGCTTTACACATCATCATGAACGCTGTGTTAAATATTTCTGTCAAGTTGTACTGGGACTGAAAACTAGGAGGTCTCAACAGGTGGGTCCACTTCAGTGAAGCTCCTTTAAAAAAAACAAAAACAAAAAAAAAAAACGACCCGGACCAGACGTGCATGAATTAATTATCAAAAAGCCGAGTGACCCAATGGAGCCTGCGAGAACGGCAGCAGGCCAATTAAAAAACAGCAGCTGTCATAAAAAAACAGCAACATTAATAATTGAGAATAATACCCTGAGAACAATGTGCTTTAAAAATAAGTCTTATTTTCATCTCCTGAACCTCCAATAAAACATTTTATAATGATCTGTAAAACAAACCCCAGAAGACCTCGAGTCAGGACGAGCTTTAATCCCTAATTTTGTGGGAACAGTAACTTTACGGTCGCTGCAACCAAAACCAAGAGATCATAGGCAGTCTTAGAGACCAGGTTTAAATAACTATTGTTAACTCGTCCAACACAACGCCTGGTGTCTCTGCTCACATAGTCAGGTCTAAATATGCAGCAAGGTGAGACCAAAGACAAACATGTGTCCTCGCAGACTGTCTAAAACCTGGACGTAGTCTCCGTGACGTTCCCTCAGACTGTCTAAAACCTGGACGTAGTCTCTGTGACGTCCCCGCAGACTGTCTAAAACCTGGACGTAGTCTCTGTGACGTCACCGCAGACTGTCTAAAACCTGGACGTAGTCTCCGTGACGTCACCGCAGACTGTCTAAAACCTGGACGTAGTCTCCGTGACGTCCCCGCAGACTGTCTAAAACCTGGACGTAGTCTCTGTGACGTCCTCGCAGACTGTCTAAAACCTGGACGTAGTCTCTGTGACGTCCCCGCAGACTGTCTAAAACCTGGACGTAGTCTCTGTGACGTCCCCGCAGACTGTCTAAAACCTGGACGTAGTCTCCGTGACGTCCCCGCAGACTGTCTAAAACCTGGACGTAGTCTCCGTGACGTCCCCGCAGACTGTCTAAAACCTGAACGTAGTCTCTGTGACGTCCCCGCAGACTGTCTAAAACCTGAACGTAGTCTCTGTGACGTCCCCGCAGACTGTCTAAAACCTGGACGTAGTCTCTGTGACGTCCCCGCAGACTGTCTAAAACCTGGACGTAGTCTCTGTGACGTCCCCGCAGACTGTCTAAAACCTGGACGTAGTCTCTGTGACGTCCCCGCAGACTGTCTAAAACCTGGACGTAGTCTCTGTGACGTCCTCGCAGACTGTCTAAAACCTGGACGTAGTCTCTGTGACGTCCCCGCAGACTGTCTAAAACCTGGACGTAGTCTCTGTGACGTCCCCGCAGACTGTCTAAAACCTGGACGTAGTCTCTGTGACGTCCCCGCAGACTGTCTAAAACCTGAAAGTAGTCTCTGTGACGTCCCCGCAGACTGTCTAAAACCTGGACGTAGTCTCTGTGACGTCCCCGCAGACTGTCTAAAACCTGGACGTAGTCTCTGTGACGTCCCCGCAGACTGTCTAAAACCTGGACGTAGTCTCTGTGACGTCCCCGCAGACTGTCTAAAACCTGGACGTAGTCTCTGTGACGTCCCCGCAGACTGTCTAAAACCTGGACGTAGTCTCCGTGACGTCCCCGCAGACTGTCTAAAACCTGGACGTAGTCTCTGTGACGCCCCCGTGACGTCCCTGCAGACTGTCTAAAACCTGGACGTAGTCTCTGAGACGTCCCCGCAGACTGTCTAAAACCTGGACGTAGTCTGTGTGACGTCCCCGCAGACTGTCTAAAACCTGGACGTAGTCTCTGCGACTGCCCCGCAGACTGTCTAAAACCTGGACGTAGTCTCTGTGACGCCCCCGTGACGTCCCTGCAGACTGTCTAAAACCTGGACGTAGTCTCTGTGACGTCCCCGCAGACTGTCTAAAACCTGGACGTAGTCTCTGTGACGTCCCCGCAGACTGTCTAAAACCTGGACGTAGTCTCTGTGACGTCCTCGCAGACTGTCTAAAACCTGGACGTAGTCTCTGTGACGTCCCCGCAGACTGTCTAAAACCTGGACGTAGTCTCTGTGACGTCCCCGCAGACTGTCTAAAACCTGGACGTAGTCTCCGTGACGTCCCCACAGACTGTCTAAAACCTGAACATAGTCTCTGTGACGTCACCGCAGACTGTCTGATACCTGGACGTAGTCTCTGTGACGTCCCCGCAGACTGTCTAAAACCTGGACGTAGTCTCTGTGACGTCCCCGCAGACTGTCTAAAACCTGGACGTAGTCTCTGCGACTGCCCCGCAGACTGTCTAAAACCTGGACGTAGTCTCTGTGACGCCCCCGTGACGTCCCTGCAGACTGTCTAAAACCTGGACGTAGTCTCTGAGACGTCCCCGCAGACTGTCTAAAACCTGGACGTAGTCTCTGTGACGTCCCTGCAGACTGTCTAGAACCTAGACGTTGTCTCCGTGACCAAAGTTGTGTACCAGGCTGTAAACATGTTTATTTCTGCTGTGAAGTTGGACATTTGGACATGGGGACTTATGGAGCCAGCCTCAAGTGGACGTTAGAGGAACTGCAGTTTGTGGCTTCCCTTCACAGCCATGAAGACTTGCTAGTTAACATTACTGTTACTACCTGTAGCTTTTGCCGCGAGTCGAATCACTCTGGTTTCCCCTTCGGGCCGCGATGACGTGTTTCTAACCTCTAACCGCAGGTGTGGTCCAACCTGCGAGTCTTAGAGACTCGAGAGAAAACTGAGTCTGTGGTCAGCGCTCAGCTTCTTTGAATCTCCGTGATTTAAACCACACGAGTGGAACTAACCTCCAGTTTGTACTTTCATCTTCAGCCTGACGTTCTCGAGCTGTGTGAACTCACCGCTCATACAAACTGAACCTCAGTCTAAATCAGCCCAGCGGTGAACGCACTGACGGACACACCGACACCTCTGAGGACAATCTCCTCGAGTGGCTAGAACAGGTTTTACCAGAGTTGCCGCTTTGGTCTTGAAGGATCTTGTGAACTGAATACGCCGCCGTGCCGCGCTGCGATACTTCGACACCCCGTCAGCCTGTACGCAGGATTACACCGCCACGCTGTGAGGAGGAACACGGATAAAAGGATTGCAGGTTAATCTGTTGTGAGAGGCGATGCTATGAAAACTGAACCACCTGTTAAGTAACCTGGACCGGCGTGTTTGGAAAGCAGATTACTGCCTTTGCACAACAGAGGAGCTGCTTATATTGTACAACAGGAAGTCACCTGCACTTCCTGCTCACTAGCAATGCAGCCTGATCTGCAATCTGTCTGATTATCATCACTGACTCATAATCGGACTATTTCTGCTATTAAACTTCAAAACTACGACCCCAAGAAGTCAGAGTTTGGGCCCGATCGCACTTCTGAACTGTGTCGTCACGTAGTCGATTTCCCCAGTGTGGGATCAATGAAGTCCGTCTTATCTTATCTTTCTAACGTGTAACTACAGAGAAGGTGAAGATCGATTGATAGATTGCTACGCCAACTCCAGTTTGTCCATATTTAAATTTCCTGTGTCCATATAAGCACATCCTGGTCCCGGAGGCGTCCATACACCTCTGAACTGATTCAGGACTTGACATAAGCCTGCAGCGCCTCAAGGCCTTGGTTCAAGGACTTTTTACTTTAAAGCCTGATGCTGTTGCGGATGTTAGCTCCTCTGACAGCATTATTTCTGTTTTCAGACTACATGTGCTACATGATACATGCTATAGATACAGACTATGTTTCCTGGTGATATTCTAAATCGGATGCAGCGACATGTCTCAATAAAGTTTGGACAGGATCAACCAAAGAGCGGCAAACGCCTGTTTGAAGCTTCCACAGGTAACAGGTGATAGTATCATGAGCGGGTATCTCTGCATCTACAAATGAAGTTCAGAGTCGACCATGCAAAGAGAAAGACAAGCTACCAACAACATCCAGAAACAACTCGAGGCTAAATTTACATTCGAGCGTCTCGTGTATTTTTAGGAATCTGTTGTAGAAGCAGCACGAGTGGAAAAAGTTGTTCTCTCATACAAACACTGTATTTAGAGTTGATTACAGTACGTGCAGCCTAACAGTTACTGGGTCAGTCACTTAGCAGAGATAACAACAGTTCTTATCATCCATCACCCAGATTCACATTGCCTTTAAAAACAGTGATTAACCCTTCATCCCGTAGCCCCGCACATCCACCATGCGCCTGGAGGCTCGTGGTGATTTCACACTCCTAACAGGGAAAATGACAAGTCGCTTCGCCGCTCAAATCTTTAATTAAAACAACACTTGTGTGTCGCAGCTATGAGCTGAGGGCAGAGGTTCGATTAGAGGATCTGAAGCTTCAAGCAGGTGTGGGAACTCCTGAGTAACACATCCAAGAAGTCAACGGAGAGGAATCTGGTAACCCGGACAACGACATTATTCACGTAGGATGCGATGAATCTACAAAGACCTTCCAATGAGGCTTCGAGGAACAACTGAACCACACCACTGGTTCTCAAACTGTGAGACGAGTGTGGGACGCAACCGCCTTGTGGCGGTCCAACATCAGCCTGACGCGTAGTCACGTTCACGCAGAGCTCGCAGACATCCGCGACGTTAACGCAGTAAAATCGTGGAGTGACACCAGGTTTAGTGTTTCCGAAGCGGTTCTGTTCAGGTGTCAGAACAGTCCGATTGTTTTTAACGGTATAAATATTCTGATAATACTGTAGATGGATGTTAGTACTGTTGATTTCATGTTTAATGTTGGAGTTTTATCCCATATTTTAAAATGTCTGTAGAGAAAACAAAATATGTCATTAAACATTACGGTGTTTTACTGTAGTATGAAATACTTAAATTATTATTCTGCATTAATTCCCATAAAGTGTCGTATAAAGGTTTTCAAATATGACTTAATGTACATGGTCATACATGGTTCTGCAGTTTTTCACCATAAAATCTACAGATATTTTAAAATATGGAATAAAAATTAACAACTTTATACGTGAAGTCAACCGTACTTATATCCTTTTACCGTGATATTAGAAAAGATTATACCGTATTTATTACAGTAAAATTCTAGAAACCACAGCTGACAGTTTTTTACCTTAAAAAAATATATATATCTTTTTAAAGTTAGATTTCAAAACCTTTATTGATACGGCATTTTAAAGGGAATCCGTATTTATTATGGTAAAATTCTAGAAACCACAGCTGACAAAAAAATATCTTTTTAAAGTTATACATTTAAAAACCTTTATTGATGCGACATTTTAAGGGAATTTAAAAGTAGCATTTTATATTTCGGGCTCTTCATTTCACAGTAAAACACTGATATTTAATAGCAGATTTTACTGTTTTACTCTCATGGTTTGGAAGTATTTTAACCTCTTTCATGATGGTGTATTGCTGGAGTATTTTCTGAGGTGGTACACAGCTTAAAAAGTTTGAAACTTTCCCAGCGTGCACTAGATGGTAGATAAAGTAGGCCGTGTGTTTGCAGCACTGTCTTGGTCCTAACAGCTTCTTTTGATCACGTTTCTGTAGGCAGCACTTTTCAGGGCTCCTTCCTTATGTCTGGTATGGGGGTCTTAATATCTTCTGCTTGTTTACAGCTTCTTTCTATATTTAACCCATCAGAGATGAGTCAAAGCGCTCTCAGCTCCTGCTCACTTAAGACACATCGCTTCCCGGGCAGCAGCTAGGAGACAGAAAAGCAGAGCAGCTTCTTAAGAAGTGCAGCCTGTGATCAAGATGACAAACCGTTCCCGTGATCATGATTCAATTACTGAATTTACAGGCCGTCTAATTATCGCCCGGGAAAGAGCAGAACTATTTTACAGTCAGCCGCATATTTAATGAGCATCCACTGAACTGATCTCGACTGAGCTTCAATACTTTCCCTGCATCGTCCAGTCTTAAACCTAAAGCAGCAAACCAACTAACGGGCCCGCCCGTGGGTCATTTTTACAATACAAAAATATCTGATTGATTTGTCAGAGTCTGAGGGATGTTTTATTTTGAAAAATGACAGGATACAGCCGTCTGTGCCGCTTCAAGTCAAGACAATCGACGCAGGAAAACGAAAAATATAATTTCCCCTGTTGAGAGACCTTCAATTTAGTAAATACACAGTTTATTCCTGTTTATTCCCATGGAAAGTTTCCAACTTTGAACCAGAATTTTGCAATCCTACCTGTTACCACTCGATGGGATTGGTCCACTGCAGAGAAACGAGCTCAGGAATCAAGGAAAGGAATAAAATGAGAAATACCGCCTTAAAGATTTCATTTATTTCAAAAATGTTTTAGCTTTTCACCACGGGACGAGATGTGGGTGGATTACAGCGAAACCATTTCCTGTTTATCGTCGATTTATCACTGACTGTGTTTGCACTCGAGTCATTCGATTGCCTCATATTTACTCTCTATGAATCACTTCATAACAGCTGATAAGCACTTTATTATCAGAGCTAACTAAACTGAATTCTGGGTACCGACTTCCTGCTCAAACTTCAATAAACCAACTTCTGTCCGATGTGATGTTTGCAGAACAAACTTTGTGGTTCCAACATTCATAAAGATAACCAATCTTATCTGTCGTTTGTGAAGCAAAAATGACAAAAATGTTTCTGATTTTAGCTCCTCAAATGTGACACTTTGCTGCTTTTTTGACAGAACGCGTCACAACCTCGGAGTCAACGCATACATCAAATCACCAGAACCTTAAACACAGCCAGGCTTCATTCACGCCTTCATCGCCTCCAGATTTGATTATTGCAACAGCATCGTCTACATGCAAAACTCAAAACACCACATCACCCCCATCCTGGGGATAACAGCGTTGGGAGGGAACACGACCAACATGCAGAAACATTTGCAAACACAACATGCAATATTTTTAAATGAATGTTGTGTTTCTGACACGCTTCAGACTGGAGATGAATCTCAACCTAGCAGCAGCCAGGCTGTGACCTCTGACCTCTGTGGTTACTACAGAAGGTAAATAACACACTGCCTACCATGTTAGCGCCATGTGCTGCTTTGTAAAACATGATATAACCGTTAACAGTAAACCAATGCCTTCTGCATTACATTTAGAAGATGACCATGACGAGAGAGGGAGTCTGGCAGCTGTACTAGTACTCGCTCCAGTTCACTACCTCCTCGAGATGATGCTGATCAAACTGTTTGTTCTCCTTTTTCCCCCAAATGAGAATCGATAAAGAATCGAATCGTTAAGCAGAATCGATAAAGAATCGAATCATTAAGCAGAATCGATAAAGAATCGAATCATTAAGCAGAATCGATAAAGAATCGAATCGTTAAGCAGAATAGATAAAGAATCGATTCGTTAAGCAGAATCGATAAAGAATCGAATCGTTAAGCAGAATCGATAAAGAATCGAATCGTTAAGCAGAATCGATAAAGAATCGAATCGTTAAGCAGAATCGATAAAGAATCGAATCGTTAAGCAGAATCGATAAAGAATCGAGTCGGTAAGCAGAATCGATAAAGAATCGAATCGTTAAGCAGAATCGATTAAGAATCGAATCGTTAAGCAGAATCGATAAAGAATCGAATCGTTAAGCAGAATCGATAAAGAATCGAAGAATCGAATCGTTAAGCAGAATCGATAAAGAATCGAATCGTTAAGCAGAATCGATAAAGAATCGAAACGTTAAGCAGAATCGATAAAGAATCGAAACGTTAAGCAGAATCGATTAAGAATCGAATCGTTAAGCAGAATCTGAATCGTAAAAATCTTATCAATTTTCATTTCTAGCCTCCATTCCTCCAACCACCCAGGACCAAGCACCAAACTTGGGTGTGACACAGCCTTCATAGCTGCCGACCTCAGCCTTCAAATCACTGACAATAACTGATAAAAAATTTACAAACATTTTACAGCCCGCAGGAGGGATTTTACCGGTCGTGAATTTTAACTTTTTAATTTTGAGGTTGCTCCTCCAGGACGTCCCTACAAAATATTCCTTCATTGAATTACTCCCTTCCTTCGAAGTTTAATTAAGCTGCGAGGACAGATCATACGTGATATTAAAACAAACTTTCCAGATACGTGTAACAACGCTCAAACCTGTTTCAGACTTTCTCACAGTGTCATCTGAAAACTTTTGTCTCGGCTCATCACAGCCGAATGTTTCCACAGCGGGAAGGAAAAGTAAATCAAAACACTAGATTGGAAACCTGCAGCCAGAGTTATAATCATTATTTATATTAGTTATAATAACAGAGCAAACCTCCTGATAGATGACACGAGACAATCCACACTCTTATTCTGACACGTCAAAAATTATTCACTAAGTTAAATTACCTCACGAGACCAAATGTTCCAGGAGGTGGTTTGGTGAAATACGATTTTTAAGAAAGTCGGTCACAGATGAGTCATCTCCAGAAGTTTTTCCTCCTGAGCTCAGACGATGAAAAAGGTCAAACACCAAGAGGAAGTCAGCAGGAACGAGGAACCTTTCAAAGTAAGAGTTCATCAGTCCTGAAGCCACAGAGATGATACAAACCCTGTTCAACTCGACTCAGAGCAAATAAATCTACACTTTCCTCAAAGGCGGGTGTCGTTCCGCTGAACAAACGTTCATAACTGTTTGTTTTGTTTGACATGTCTCTGCGTATCAGTCAACGTGTTCATACTTGGAGTATTTTCAACACTTGACGACGGGAAACTGAAGCTATCGACCAAATCAGAGTTGGTGATTGCAGAAAGACTGACGGAGATGTTTTAATGTGGAGGAGTCAGAAGGTGTGCGGTGTTTAATAATAAAAACGGGTGTAAGAGTCCTTTCGACACTCTGAGTTCATTAATCACATTAAACGTAGTGAAGTCTTTCAGCTCCGGGTGGATTGAGGCAGATCGATTGAGAGCGGAGACGTTGTGTCCCGACATAACCGCGTCCAATTCAACCAATTAAAACTAATTCCTGATTACTGATGTGTTACGAACATAAGAGCCTAAAGTACAGAGCTTTAAGTATGTGTGATCCATATATTAATGATGCGGTAAACACAGGACCTTTTTTGACCTGAACTGAAAACAGCAAAATTCAATATCTGAGAAGCTGAAATTTACCAAGAAAACTCCATCATCAGAATTAACTAGGGATGTAACGATGCATCGTGACACGATTAAAAATCGGTACAAATTCGTGACGGTTGACAGAAAAAATGAATTGCGATTCTTGGCGAATGCGAGAGAAGTAGGATATGTTCTTTTTCGTACGTTATCTTAAAAAAAGTCACTGGTTGGTGATTAATTTGTTCAACGCCAGGCGTCAAGTTACGTGACTCGCGTCACTACGTAGGTACGGAGCACAGAGCGAGGGAAGACGTGGAGATGGTAGAAAACAGATTTTAAAAAACAGAGGATGCACCGAGCAGTTTGAAATCACCTGTGTGGAGCATTTTGGATTCCCTATATACACAAATACAACCAGTGAGAAATGGACTGACAAAACAGCATGGAAATATTGCAGGAGACTGTTAACATATTGCGTCAACACGAGCAACATGCAGCAGCAACACAAGCAACATGTAACGTTACGCCGCCTCGAGAGGAAAACTGCACATCACAGCAGCTAACAGCAGTTTACTGTGAGACTGTTTCTAAACTAAAGAGACATTTGTCATGTGTAGAGTTGTCACGATACTAAAATGAGTAACCACGATACTATACCAGACAAAGTATCACGGTTCCGGGTATTATCGCGATACCGCTGCCTTTTTTTATTATTATTATCTTTATAAACTGCAATGTATTTGTACAAGTTAGTTTGAAACAACGACGTTTGTTTTTTAAGCTAAATTAGTGTTGCCACTGACAAAGACGCCACGGCAGACTCGCTGCTCGGACCCGGTGCTTCTGCCACGGTGAGTGTCGAGACAGAACTTTAGCTCGTTGTTTGTTTTGAAGCGAGTTTCTATCGAAGCGGAGCTGTCTTCATGGAGTTCATGCTTGCCGGCAGAAACACGCGAACAGCCAATCAGCTAACAGACGGGCGGACCCAGCGTGCAACAGCCTATCACATCCCAGGACGTCACCAGTAACAGGCAAACAGCCAATCATTCAGCAGCTGTGTAGTTCGGTTGCAGCACATGCCATGTTTTTTTTACGAGTGAGTAGCATGCAGTGAGAAGCCGGGAGGAGAGCAGAGGCGGCCGCTATGTAGCGGAGACTGGCACCGGTAGTATAGTAATCCACGGTAGTACCGTCGTGTAAAATTTCTAGTATAGTAGCGACGGGTATGATTTGGTACCGCGGGGTACCGGGTATACCGTGGGTATCGTGCAACTCTAGTCATGTGTTTTGTTGTTTAAGATGTAAGTTGCACTTTTTATAAGAGAACACAAACAGTTTGAGAGTTTCTGTAAAGAAAGATTTTTTTCCTACAAATGAAAAAAGATAATTTTATTTGGTCAGAATTTAGCTGTAGCTCATTTTGATTAAAGAAAATCATATCGTAAACAAAAAATCGTGACTCGAATCGAGTCGTGAGTTGAGTGTATCGTTACATCCCTAAAATTAACTGAAGTTAATCGGGACACTCGAGCTGCAGCTGCTTCAGTTCAGGCCGACATAAATCCTCTTTGGACACTTTATCACTGTAAAAACTTTAAAAAGTCCTGAGCTCGACGACTGCTGGTGTTTGAGGAAAAGCAGCCAGATAATAATAATACGGCGTATCAGTGTTTTGTTTCACTGAGATTCACGCTCTGCCCGGGACGGTCGGAGTCAGTCTTCAGCGCCAGCAGCCGGGACGCTTTAATCTTTAAACTTTTACAGGTTCAAACAGATCCCGTGTGCCAATCGGCCAATCGAGACTAATGATTAGTCCGTTACACGTTCAAACGAGCAGAGAATGTTTCATGTCTTATCAAGTCTCTCTGAATACACCGTGACTTGTTTGATCCGGTCTCTCTCCCGTACACAGACCACACTTTGGACCGAGCGAGTTAAATTTTTACCAGAGAGCGTTTACAGCACTCGTGATGCTGCTCGGCCGAACAGATCTGTGCTTTCAGACAATACGACACCGCGACAGCAACGAGTCATGTGGCCCTGAGATTAACAGGCCGTATAAAAGCTGCTATATCTCATTAGTTCTGACACTGTGGCGGTCAGCGGCAGTCCGAAGTTCGCAGTGGCGAGTGGTGGTTTCACGGGAGCGTTACTCGAGCTCTGTCCAATCGTTATACGGTCATTGATTAATTTGACTAATGCCAAACGGTGTGAACAAATCATGTGCACTGAAGGGCGAAAGCCTCAGTTAACGATAAATAATAATGAAACCCTGAACTCCCTTTCCTTTCCAATAAGTAGGTTAAAAATTTAAACCTGCAATGGTCACGTGATCCAGACTACGTTTCCAATCTGACCTCGTGGATTCCTCGTTATCCGTTAAAATATGTAGATATCACGTTTGAGGAAGCTCTCATCGACACACTCAACAACCACCTGAAGTGACTCAGCTTGTAGCCGAGTGTGTGGCGTTGTTGTGTGTGTGTGTGTGTGTGTGTGTGTGTGTGTGGTTAAAAAAACGGGACTGACAGGATGGAGTTTCTGAGGAATGTGCTCTCGACAGGCCTCCATCTGTTTCCCTCATTCAGCCGAGCTCGTGTGCAGCAGCAGCAGCAGCAGATCGACCTTTGAGCCTTTCCAACGCAAACAAACCCAACAGGTGAGCAGAAAGCTACGACCACAGCTCTGGTTTCAGTTTGGCGTTTTTTTTCGTCACTTCAGGGCGTTTTCTGCACGCGTCGTGAAAACAAATATTTTAAAATCACTTCGGTTAAATCCCCTCACGCGCTCGCCCACTCATACTCCAAACAGAAGAGAGGAAACAACCCGAGGCTACAATCTGAAGGTAATCCAGAAGTGTGACGGCGCTTCGGCCCGAATGTTAAGATCAGAACTTGAACGTCAGCGCATGGAGGAATACACAGTCTGCAAGATGCATTCATAAAAACAAAAAGTGCTTCACAATAAAAGCATTACAACTCTTACAAAATAAAGCGCAAAATGAAACTCGCACTGCAAAAAACAGTGAGATCGATTATTTTAAAAGATTAAACGACACAGGAAGTCTTCGTGGCGTTATTAATAAACGTCACGTGACCAATCTGTCAGTCCTGAGTGTTATTTTGATCTTTCACCCGCACACGTCTACAGTAGGTCTGTGCTAACACGAGGATACTCGACTCATTTCACCCTCGATTAAAAGGAAATTCACAAGTTACTCTAACACTGATTCGTATTTCTGACGGCCATGGAAACCCACATCCCTACAGGCAGCGTGCACACCAGTGTAAATTATGTAAATGCCCCTGAGGATGTACTTTATCATGTCACTTCCACCTCCTTACTACCAGCTGCTCTCAGCCTGCATCTCTGAAAACATAAAAATAAACTTTTCACATGCAACACAGACACGTCTCATCAGTGCTAATGGTTTACAAGTGGAGCCACCAGAAATGTGCGTAATTCTGACACTTAAATAATCATTTAATAATTTTAAATACCAAATCCTTAAACTTAACTAAAGACAACTTCAGATTCCTCCATGACATGATAAATTAAAGTGGCTTATTTCTTTTAGGAAATGTGAAAAAATCTTCAATACTTTCATAAGATGACATCCAACATCTATAAAAAACCTGGGCAACAAGTTTTTTATCTATGATTAAAACAAGAACTTTTAATTTCATGACTTCTTCTTTCGGTTTAGTATTTTTAAAACCTCAATATCTGACACCCGATTGGTTCAGAGCTCAGAAAAGTCGTCACGTGACTGAAGTGCCGAGTTATTTAAACAAACATCTCAGTGCAGATGCATTTCCTGTCGCTACAGTTCAGTTGGAGTTACCTCATTTCCTTCTTTTGCTTCTTTGATTTGTGACTTTAATCTTTATTTATAACTGTTGAATTGTCATATCTTTGAACCATCTGCAGCCATGTGGACCAAAAGTTACAGCATGTTTTTGAATGGTGGTTATTCTGATGGTGTGCCTCAGGGGAGCAGTTTAGGACAACTTTCGTTTTCAATTTTTAAACTACTTATTTTACCAATACTGATAAAAGGTCAGCATCACACTGTATGCAGACGATTCCACGCTATACACGGCAACTAGAAAAGGCCTTAAAACGAGGAATTCAAGTAAAAGATTCTGTTACAGTACACAGATGAGTGGAACGATTAGATGTCGTAACTATCCAACTATAAAATGATATAAAAGAGGCACGTGTCAGATTAGGCAGACCACACGGCAATTATAAAAGACTGTAGACTAAATTTAAGAAGATTTTTGTGCATTATAGAGAACAGTAAATTATTTGGTACCAAGATGTTTCAATGCTTTAATAAAATGTTAAGAAAAGATCAAGACAAGGAGCTGAACATGGCATTGTGTTTGCTCCTGGTGGACGGAGCTGATTTATTTCTAAATCAGAGGAGGTGTGTCGCTTTATTTATTCACGTATTACTTCACATCTCTATGAGGTCATGTCATTATGTAGAACAGATGTACAAGGCAGGCATCCGACGAGGCGAATAATATATTTATGACGTAGAGTTATCAGGACTGTCAGGTTTGTCATTAGTGTTGTTTAGAGGTTTTACGTGAAGGTGCCAGTTAACCTCATTCATCGCGAGATGTTCCTTTCAGCATTTTTTTCACGCGTGTTGGTGCCATCAAATTTAAAACGGGCATATCATTTTACAAAAACAATTAAATATGGAGTTTCAACGTTTCTATTTATTTTATTTTCCACAGCGATTTTTTAGAAACAGTTGTGTAGTAAAGACATTTAGCTAAACATCATACGTTATTTTTTGTGCCATTTTTAAATTAGACTTTAGAGCCAAAACTAAGAGTCGAGTAACAGAAAACGAAGTAATTAAGTTCATCACACATCAACACAGATAATAAGCAGATAGGTTTGTTTTATTTCATGGTTTATGTCACATTATTATCAGGAGATAATCGGTTTTATCAATGCCGGCGCTCGTTTACTCTAATTCACCGTCTACATCACTTAACCACTGCTATAAAATAATTGGACACACACTGACTTAAACTTCTTCCTGTTTCTATTTTGCAGCGTAAATTGTGAGTCAGAAGCTGCTTCATGAAACAAACAAAGTCAGAACACGACAGGTCGAGTATCAGAGTTTAGGAAAGCCGTGCAGTGCTGGATCCTGCTCGATGTTTCTGAGTCTGTGCGCAGGTAAAGCATCCGTCAGTGTTTACCTGTGGATAGTTTTGCGGCTGTAACACGGGCTGCAGCTGGTTTGTGCTTAGAAAGTTGACGGTAGGACAGCGGATTAAACTTTATTTTGACCGGTCATCTTCCAGACGTTTATTCGTTTATGGTACAAGAGTGTCTGAAACCTCCGACAGACAGAAGTGTGAAATGAGGCCACATGGGAAATAGAGAAGTGAGCGATGAGTGAGTTGAGTAATGGTTGAGTGTGGCCAGATATGAAAATGAGAAGTGTAGATGTTGAAAGTTGACACCGACTGTACCCACTAGTGTTTGCATTGTTACACACAGTAGATATCCTGCGGCTGATTAATAAGATTCGTTAGCTGCAGCCGTAGATACAGAGTTTAATCTGTTTGTTTACCTGGGACAGGAAATAACCTTCTCTTCACGAGCGTCTAATCTGCATCCATTTATAAACAGACACATATTGGATTATGTGGCGGGTGTTAGGTGGCACAGGAAACCAGAGCAGACATCCTGTGCTGCTCGCAGAGTGAAAGGACGGGAGGCGGGAGTTGTAACCTGTCAGGTGGTTTATCTCTTCAGCCTCGCCCTCCTTAGCTGTGGCAGAACGAGTTTCACCACAGCAAAGAGGAAGAAGACACCTCTGCCGACTGACTCGCCAGTGGGAAACCTGCCGTCACATCCTGACACATTAAACAGCTAATGGAAAGTGACAGTTTCCCTTCCTGGGAGTCAGAAACTGGAGGTTCCCTGTTCAGCTGTTCATTTACATGTGACTGAGCTGACGGTAATTTCCCGCCCAGAAACCAGCTGCTGTGCACATGACACTTCAGAAACCTGAGACAGGACTGTAGCGACACACTAACCTCACGATTCGATTTGATACACGATATTCAGCCAGCGAAGATACGATGCGATTTGAAACGATTCGATACGATGCGATCTGATTCAAAACGATTCGATTTTATACGATGCGATTCGATACAATTTGATACGGTTCGATACACTTGCATCATTTTCTAAAAGATTTTAAAGGGACAGTGTGATTTTGGTGACATCTTGTAAGGTGTAAGGTTCCATTGACTTCGGTTGAATTAACTGAACTGAAAACTTAAAGCATTAATTATACAATATGGCTCCGAAAAACGAATCTGATTTTTGTCATATCACACCTCAAACAGTACTAGTACTAGTTTTGAATTAAAATATTATTTTTCAATCCCGTTGCCTGACATACATGCAGTTTTTCAACCAAACATCGCAGTATCGATATAATTGCTCAGCCTTATTTAGAGACAGCTGATACACGTCGATCACTTTTCTTTTCCGTGTTGTGAATGTTTGATTCATGCTTTAGTCAGCTGACAGAAACATAACCAACGATTTTAAGTAACACGTCTGAGGAAAACACCACGATGGACGATGACATATGCATCCTTTCCACATCCAATTTCAAACCTGTCATCCAGCACGAGCGTCTGTTCACAGGCGAATCGGTGGATTCATGACTGTATCCAAACATGAGCTGTGTCCACTTCACCTCCACCTGCTGGGTTTTTTTCTAACGTGTGCAAACAGCCATGATCATTTCGTCTTTTATCAAACTGGGCGGCTCGTGTCGGCACAAAGCAGAAGATGAAGCTGCTCTGAGCTCAGACGGACTCAACTGTTATGCAAACTTCATGAAAACTTCACACGAGGCTCCAAACAAGACCGAGAATCTAAAAATGGGCAAACATCGGAAAGAGACTACGTCCAGGTTTCAGACAGTCTGCGGAGACGTCACGGAGACTACGTCCAGGTTTTAGACAGTCTGTGGGGACGTCACAGAGACTACGTCCAGGTTTCAGACAGTCTGCGGGGACGTCACAGAGACTACGTCCAGGTTTTAGACAGTCTGTGACAGTCACAGAGACTACATCCAGGTTTTAGACAGTCTGCGGGGACGTCTCAGAAACTACGTCCAGGTTTTAGACAGTCTGCGGGGACGTCTCAGAAACTACGTCCAGGTTTTAGACAGTCTGTGACAGTCACGGAGACTACGTCCAGGTTTCAGACAGTCTGCGGGGACGTCACAGAGACTACGTCCAGGTTTCAGACAGTCTGCGGGGACGTCACAGAGACTACGTCCAGGTTTTAGACAGTCTGTGACAGTCACAGAGACTACGTCCAGGTTTTTGACAGTCTGTCGGGACGTCACTGAGACTACGTCCAGGTTTTAGACAGTCTGTGGTCACGGAGACTACGTCCAGGTTTTAGACAGTCTGCAGGGACGTCTCAGAGACTACGTCCAGGTTTCAGACAGTCTGTGGGGACGTCTCAGAGACTACGTCCAGGTTTTAGACAGTCTGCGGGGACGTCACGGAGACTACGTCCAGGCTTTAGACAGTCTGCGGGACGTCACGGAGACTACGTCCAGGTTTTAGACGGTCTGTGACAGTCACAGAGACTACGTCCAGGTTTTAGACAGTCTGTCGGGACGTCACTGAGACTACGTCCAGGTTTTAGACAGTCTGTGGTCACGGAGACTACGTCCAGGTTTTAGACAGTCTGCAGGGACGTCTCAGAGACTACGTCCAGGTTTTAGACAGTCTGCGGGGACGTCACGGAGACTACGTCCAGGTTTTAGACAGTCTGCGGGGACGTCACGGAGACTACGTCCAGGTTTTAGACGGTCTGTGACAGTCACAGAGACTACGTCCAGGTTTTAGACAGTCTGTCGGGACGTCACTGAGACTACGTCCAGGTTTTAGACAGTCTGTGGTCACGGAGACTACGTCCAGGTTTTAGACAGTCTGCAGGGACGTCTCAGAGACTACGTCCAGGTTTCAGACAGTCTGTGGGGACGTCTCAGAGACTACGTCCAGGTTTTAGACAGTCTGCGGGGACGTCACGGAGACTACGTCCAGGCTTTAGACAGTCTGCGGGACGTCACGGAGACTACGTCCAGGTTTTAGACAGTCTGCGGGGACGTCACAGAGACTACGTCCAGGTGTTAGACAGTCTGCAGGGACGTCACGGAGACTACGTCCAGGTTTTAGACAGTCTGCGGAGACGTCACGGAGACTACGTCCAGGTTTTAGACAGTCTGTGACAGTCACAGAGACTACGTCCAGGTTTTAGACAGTCTGTGGGGACGTCACGGAGACTACGTCCAGGTTTTAGACAGTCTGCGGGGACGTCACAGAGACTACGTCCAGGTTTCAGACAGTCTGTGGGGACGTCTCAGAGACTACGTCCAGGTTTCAGACAGTCTGTGGTGTGGATGAGGAATGCCTGGTTCAGTGTAAGTGGATAAGGAGCTTACTGACTGAACTGCTCTGCAGATCTGACTCAAGACGAAGCAAACTTCCTCCTTTCTGCGGCTCTAAGTTTCTGCTGTCAGGATCACACGTTCACTTCCACACGAGTCAGGACTCTCGGTAAATGACAGCTCACCTGTGCAGGGAGCTACAGGTGAGGCTGGACTAACGCGGTGAGGACACCTGATGAATGTCTGCGACTTTCCAGCCCGTCCTGACCTGCTATGAATAAATAAATAATAATAAAAATAAATAAATAAATAAATAAAGCAGACTGACAGACACGTCCAGGCACCGCGGCTCCATGTCCGCCGTCACACTCGATACATCTCGCCCGCAGATCGACGTCAAACTCGGGGCAAAGTGTGTGTGAGTCGTCGTTAGCCAGCTAGCACCGAGCTTAGCCTCCAGAACACGATACTCGACCCGAACCTCAGCTCCCCCTGCCCGGCCTTGACACACACACACACACGGAGACATCTTGTCTCCGAGTTTACAACTTTACGAAGCTTTTTGTGTTGTTTTCTTTTTTTTAAAGTGGCGCTAACTCGAGCGGCTAGCGCCCGTTAGCATGAATGAAGGGTCAGAAAAGTAGCACAGCTAGCAGAGGCTAACTTTTTAACTGAGGGTAACTACATACCGACGGCTCCTCTGCTGTCCGGGAACTTCGGCGGTGACTTTGTGTCGTATTCCAGTGTAGTGTCAGTTAAAGCAGAGCCTCACATACACTCACACACACTCACGGAGCGCTGAATCGGCAGCTGGAAACTCCGAAAATATACAACAACAATATGGCAGCGGTGCGTTCACGGGCGCCGCGCTGCGTTCACCGAGCGCAGGACAGTCGGTAAATACAAGAAGCTACGAGTTTCACAGGTCAGCCAAAACAAAACAAAACAAACCTACACCATCAAACAAGAAATGCCAAAATATAATTTAAAATACAGTCTTAATACTGCTGGCTCCAGATGTGAGTCAGTGTCCATTAGTCCCCATGTCCAAATGTCCAACTTCACAGCAGAAATAAACATGTTTACAGCCTGGTACACAACTTTGGTCACAGAGACTACGTCCAGGTTTTGGACAGTCTGCAGGGACGTCACGGAGACTACGTCTAGGTTTTAGACAGTCTGCAGGGACGTCATGGAGACTACGTCCAGGTTTTGGACAGTCTGCGGGGACGTCACAAAGACTACGTCCAGGTTTTAGACAGTCTGCAGGGATGTCACGGAGACTACGTCCAGGTTTTAGACAGTCTGCGGGGACGTCACAGAGACTACGTCCAGGTTTTAGACAGTCTGCGGGGACGTCACAGAGACTACGTCCAGGTTTTAGACAGTCTGCGGGGACGTCACAGAGACCACGTCCAGGTTTTAGACAGTCTGCGTGGACGTCACGGAGACTACGTCCAGGTTTTAGACAGTCTGCGGGGACGTCACAGAGACTACGTCCAGGTTTTAGACAGTCTGCGGGGACGTCACGGAGACTGCGTCCAGGTTTTAGACAGTCTGCGGGACGTCACAGAGACTACGTCCAGGTTTTAGACAGTCTGCAGGGATGTCACGGAGACTACGTCCAGGTTTTAGACAGTCTGCGGGGACGTCACAGAGACTACGTCCAGGTTTTAGACAGTCTGCGGGGACGTCACAGAGACTACGTCCAGGTTTTAGACAGTCTGCGGGGACGTCACGGAGACTGCGTCCAGGTTTTAGACAGTCTGCGGGACGTCACAGAGACTACGTCCAGGTTTTAGACAGTCTGCAGGGATGTCACGGAGACTACGTCCAGGTTTTAGACAGTCTGCGGGGACGTCACAGAGACTACGTCCAGGTTTTAGACAGTCTGCGGGGACGTCACAGAGACTGCGTCCAGGTTTTAGACAGTCTGCGGGACATCACAGAGACCACGTCCAGGTTTTAGACAGTCTGTGGGGACGTCACAGAGACTACGTCCAGGTTTTAGACAGTCTGCGGGACATCACAGAGACCACGTCCAGGTTTTAGACAGTCTGCGGGGACGTCACAGAGACTACGTCCAGGTTTTAGACAGTCTGCGGGGACGTCACAGAGACTACGTCCAGGTTTTAGACAGTCTGCGGGGACGTCACAGAGACTACGTCCAGGTTTTAGACAGTCTGCGGGGACGTCACGGAGACTACGTCCAGGTTTTAGACAGCACTGAGATATTTCCTGTTCTAACTTTATTGTTTTGGTTGGGGCAGATGAAGCTGATCAGGTGTGATGGGGGCGTCCGTCATACGTCCGTCAGTGGAGTACTAGTTCAATTGTAACTCACCACGTTTCCTCCACCCTCGCTCCTTTCGGTCTAACCCGGCCCTGTCTTACTTAGATGTGTGCAAAGGGCTTAAGACGAGTTTCAACAAGTGGACTCTCCTTCGACTGTTCCCACGTGCAGTGAAGGCAGCACGATCTGCTGCTGGTTCAGAGTAACGAACAGGACCGGACACGCTGCGTGAAGAACAGGACTGGACGTCACTCTTTCACCTCTTTGAGTCATGCTCGAAACTTCAGAACATCAAAAAACGACAAACAACCCCGAGATCAACTTCATCAGCAGATCACTGACATCCAAAGCTCTGCTCAGGACTTAACAACAGATCGAACTCAAGGTCCACTTACTAGATTATTCCTGATCTTTCAGCCAGCTCAGATGTTCTGCATGATGTGTCCTTCAGTAAATCCATCCTGTGATCGACGCTTCATCAGCATGTTTGCCTGCCCGAGCGTTATTGATTAATGAATTTAAATATTCCTCTCACAGAGCTGTCAAACATCTGATGTGCTTTAGAATATTTGTTTGCATGAAGACCAAATCTTACCTCCATTAAGATGCGATGAAGCACAAAAAGAGAGGAAAGGAGAATATATAATATATAATATAATATATATATATATATATATAAAATATATTCTCAGTAACTGTTTATACATTCCTGACACAAAGAGACGCCACATTTCCTCAAACTTGTCGACAGAACCACAAAATATAAACTTGAGTAGAGCGACGTCTCTTAACCACGAAATCCAGCTCAGAAGAATTATCCTGCGTGCTAATAACATTATGAAGTCGTCTAATTATCTCCTCTAAGAGGACGATCCTCTTCTCAGATGTCAGTCAAAGTCTCTAAAACTTCTTTCATGGACCATTCCAACAGAATAAAACCCAAACTGGTTTTAAACCGTGTTGTCTGTGACATCCACTGCCTTTGTTTGTTGCTTTGTGTTTGGGTCTTTTTGATTTTAAACATGTAAAGATGTTGTGTGGATCAGATCATAAATATCAGCTCCAAACATTCAGCTGACAGCAGCAGAAAAAGCTCACAGGAGGACGTTGAGTTGAAATCTTGTTTGTGTTGCACAGTTTTAGTGCTGCAGGTTAAAACAAACACTTCACTTCACTTTCTGCAAACCTCTGCATGTCTCTCTTTGTTTGTTCGTGTCCCTCAGGCTCAGCTGGACCGTCTCTCTCGTCTTCTCTCTGTTTGCATGCCGTCTTTAACTTTAACTGAACAGGGCTGCAGCCGAAGAGTGAAATAAAAGTTGACCTCCTTTGTCCTCTCCTAAACACTTCTCCTCGACCTCGATGGAAACGTTATGAGGGCGAGGGATGTTCAGAAGATGGACGACCAAAAGCTCCGTCTGAGGTTCTTCTCTGCGTTCCTGCTGTGTTCTTTAATGCAGGAAATATAATCAGCCTGTGCTGAGAAAAAACACTAAATCACTGGCAGCTATTGACAAGTAACTTACTGTAAAAAACACTAATTAACTAGCAGCTATTGACAAGTAACTTACTGTAAAAAACACTAATTAACTAGCAGCTATTGACAAGTAACTTACTGTAAAAAAAACACTAATTAACTGGCAGCTATTGACAAATAACTTTCTGTAAAAAAAAGACTAATTAACTAGCAGCTATTGACAAGTAACTTACTGTAAAAAACACAAACTAACTAGCAGCTATTGACAAGTAACTTACTGTAAAAAAACACTAATTAACTAGCAGCTATTGACAAGTAACTTACTGTAAAAAACACAAACTAACTGGCGGCTATTGACAAATAACTTTCTGTAAAAAAAGACTAATTAACTAGCAGCTATTGACAAGTAACTTACTGTAAAAAAACACTAATTAACTGGCAGCTATTGACAAGTAACTTACTGTAAAAAACACTAATTAACTGGCAGCTATTGACAAGTAACTTACTGTCAAAAAACACAAACTAACTGGCGGCTATTGACAAGTAGCTTACTGTAAAAAAAACACTAATTAACTGGCAGCTATTGACAAGTAACTTACTGTAAAAAACACTAATTAACTGGCAGCTATTGACAAGTAACTTACTGTCAAAAAACACAAACTAACTGGCGGCTATTGACAAGTAGCTTACTGTAAAAAAAACACTAATTAACTGGCGGCTATTGACAAGTAACTTACTGTAAAAAAAACACTAATTAACTAGCAGCTATTGACAAGTAACTTACTGTAAAAAAAACACTAATTAACTAGCAGCTATTGACAAGTAACTTACTGTAAAAAACACAAACTAACTGGCGGCTATTGACAAGTAACTTACTGTAAAAAAACACTAATTAACTAGCAGCTATTGACAAGTAACTTACTGTAAAAAAAACACAAATTAACTGGCAGCTATTGACAAGTAACTTACTGTAAAAAAAAAAAACACTAATTAACCGGCAGCTATTGACAAGTAACTTACAGTTAAATATCAAATTACAGCTACTAATGTAGTGTGGGTGGAGCTTAGGCGAGCTGAATGACGCCTGGCCACCTGTGACCACGCCCACCTGTCACTCAAAGCGTCCACGCTCTTAATCCTGCATAACTTTAAGCCTTAATATAATGTGAACAGGTGAGTTGTATATAAATTCACCCTCAGTACAGTTGTCATGAACGGGGAAATTAGCTACAGAGACCAAAACTGTTTTTGTACCAGGCTGTAAACATGTTTATTTCTGCTGTGAAACATGGGGACTTATGGAGACTGACTCACTTCTGGAGCCAGCCTCAGGTGGACGTTAGAGGAACTGCAGGGGTTTTTTTCCACGTTGGCTTCACTTCACAGCCACAGTCACACATCAAGGTATTTAAAAGACAAATCAGATAAATAAATAATAGACCAATAAGCTTTAATATACATAATAAACTATTTTAACCTTGAATAGAGATTAGTGACATTTTGTGAACCGCATGAACAGTGAGTCATATCGGGTCTTACATTTCAACAGTTCATCACCTGTGAGGAGGTTTGAGATGAGACAGTCAGAGATGAGCTCCAGAAAAAGACGCTGAGATCTTGATTTGCATTTAGACGACATGGCGCTCAGATCAGTCTCTGCTCGGGGTCACAGAGATCATCTCCCAATGGTTTACATTCCTCTTGATCTTTACCAAGAAGCAGTAATGCTCGTGTTTCCGGGCAAATCGTCTGTTTGTCCTATCACTCTGAAGAGTGGGCAACTAAATTGCAGAGGAGACGTATTTAATTTCACATCAGAGCAACAATTTAAAGTCAGAATAAACTGCAAACCTCCAGCTCCGATCTGACAAACACACATCGGAAAACACATTACCTGCCAATTACCTAAAGAAATGAGAATCACATCCAGGAAAAAAACAAACTTCTATTTCTGTAGATTTTATATTTATTCAGCGCGGCTTGAAGCGTCAGAAGAAAAAAGAGAGGGAGGAAAAAATTCATACGTCTGTACGTAACGCTTTACGGCACTAAGTCACACAGCAGCAACTATTTCACTGATTCTGGTGAAACTGGATCATATTTTATGGAGGAAATGTTTTCTGGTTTTCCCTCTGATGTCCTCCGGCTGCTCCGCCTTAACTCTCTGTGATTTACAGAGTTTATGATGGACAGTGAAGTAAACTGCTGACAGCTGTAGCTGCTGTTAGCTCATGTTAGCTCAGCCTGTTAGCTGCTGTTAGCTCATGTTAGCTCAGTCTGTTAGCTGCTGTTAGCTCATGTTAGCTCAGCCTGTTAGCTGCTGTTAGCTCATGTTAGCTCAGTCTGTTAGCTGCTGTTAGCTCATGTTAGCTCAGTTTGTTAGCTCAGTCTGTTAGCTGCTGTTAGCTGCTGTTAGCTCAGTCTGTTAGCTGCTGTTAGCTCAGTTTGTTAGCTGCTTTTAGCTCATGTTAGTTCAGTCTGTTAGCTGCTGTTAGCTCAGTTTGAGAGGTGCCAGGACTCCTCCTCATGTACAGCAGACCTGATTCTGTCCACATGTCCTCATCAACAGCGTCCATTATACTGTAACTGTCTTTATGTAAAAACGATTCAAGTAGACTGTGAACATCAGGAGCTGAAATTTAAAAATTTAACTATATGTTACTTGTCAATAGCTGCCAGTTCATTAGTGATATTTTTACAGTAAGTTACTTGTCAATAGCTGCAAGTTAGTGATTTTTTATAGTAAGTTACTTGTCAATAGCTGCCAGTTAATTAGTGATTTTTATAGTAAGTTACTTGTCAATAGCTGCCAGTTAATTAGTGATTTTTATAGTAAGTTACTTGTCAATAGCTGCCAGTTAATTAGTGTTTTGTTTACAGTAAGGTGCTTGTCAATCAAAACTCACCTGTTCAAATTGTATTAAGGTTTAAAGTTTTGCTGAATCATGCTCCACGCTCCACGTCCTTGCTCATTTTTTGATTAGCCGGGAGCTGATGAGGTTCAGAGTGAGGAGACCCACTAATTGACTTTCTAACCCTGAAAGTTTAAAACAATCTAAACTGTGAGCTCTCCTCCTGAAACATCTCAGATCAGATCTGAGTCTTTATTATTTATTATTTAGACGTTTCCACCCGGAGCTGCTGAGGCCGGAGTCGGCTCGCTGCATTCACCCTCTCTACATCCTCAGCGCTCTGCATCTTTGTCTTCATGTCGACCTGAGGATGCACTGTTACCTGTTCACATGCTGTTGATTCATTCTTTGAATGTTTGAACATTCATTAACTCCTCTAACGTCTGGCCGAATCCTATATTGCCCCTTTAACTTCTCTAACTTTGGCCTCTCAGTCGTGTTTCCTTTTTGAATTTCTCAGATTCATCCGCTGACAGAGGGAAGGCGTCTCTGAGCTCTCGTTAAATCTGATTTTCACGTATCGCGTCTAGTTTGACAGCCAATCGTTGTCCGGTATGTCACCTGTGACTTTAATGAAGGAACTCAGTCAGTTATTGAATTTTTTTCCCAAATCAGATGATGAATAATATTCATAGCTGAGCCGTTATTTAATCAAATAACTAACCCAAGTTTGTGCCTACCACAAAACCTCCAAACCTCTGTCCGTATCATCTGTTAGCAGGGAGAAAATATTCTTTCAGGGTCCCAGAATTTGCAAATGTGCCGCCGGGAGAACGCCAACCGTGTCCGCTTTGATATGAAATGTACTTTCAGCCTCTGAAATATTCAGAATTTTAAAACTTTCAGCTCAATAAACTGCATTCAAAAGAACTTCCTCTCGTATAGTCCAACATCACAAAGCACGTATTTGCCTGAAGGGGCTTTTAAATGTGCACAACATGCAGACAGACACTCCAAACCAAATCAGGAACCAGGAGAGCTTTTTTCTCAGGAGGTTGTTTACGTGGCAGCCATGATAAGAGCGGTTTGAATCCTCTGAATGTGAAGGAAAGGAACTTCACTGCTTCTCCTTCAGGATACACCGGACCATCCTCTACGAAAGGAAAGGAGATAACGCCGTCCAATAAATAAAACAGCAGTGACAAAAAGTGACGCCAGTCGCATCCAGACACCTCCTCAATGCAGGAAGTGCCAAAAACTGCAGTTCCTCTAACGTCCACCTGAGGCTGGCTCCAGCAGTGAGTCAGTCTCCATAAGTCCCCATGTTTCACAGCAGAAATAAACATGTTTACAGCCTGGTACAAAAAACAGTTTTGGTCTCTGTAGATAATTTCCCCGTTCATGACAACTGTACTGAGCTAACAACAAGCTAACAGCAAGCTAAAACAAGCTAACAGTGAGCTAAAAGAGCTAACCACAAGCTAACAATGAGCTAAAAAAGCTAACCACAAGCTAAAACAAGCTAACAGTGAGCTAAAACAGCCTCAAGTTGATGACAGAGGAACTGCAGTTTGGGGCGTTAGCTTTTCTTCACAGCCACGAAGGCTGCTGCTTGGTTGTTAACTTATCCCGGCTCCAGAAGTGAGTCAGTCTCCATAAGTCCCCATGTCCAAATGTCCAACTTCACAGCAGAAATAAACATGTTTACAGCCTGGTACAAAAAACAGTTTTGGTCTCTGTAGCTAATTTCCCCGTTCATGACAACTGTACTGAGCTAACAACAAGCTAACAGCAAGCTAAAACAAGCTAACAGCAAGCTAAAACAAGCTAACAGTGAGCTAAAACAAGCTAACAGTGAGCTAAAAGAGCTAACAGCAAGCTAACAGTGAGCTAAAACAAGCTAACAGCAAGCTAAAACAAGCTAACAGCAAGCTAACAGTGAGCTAAAACAAGCTAACAGCAAGCTAACAGTGAGCTAAAACAAGCTAACAGTGAGCTAAAACAAGCTAACAGCAAGCTAAAACAAGCTAACAGTGAGCTAAAACAAGCTAACAGTGAGCTAAAACAAGCTAACAGCAAGCTAACAGTGAGCTAAAACAAGCTAACAGCAAGCTAAAACAAGCTAACAGTGAGCTAAAAGAGCTAACAGCAAGCTAACAATGAGCTAAAACAGCCTCAAGTTGACGACAGAGGAACTGCAGTTTGGGGCGTTAGCTTTACTTCACAGCCACAAATGCTGCTGCTTGGTTGTTAACTTATCCCGGCTCCAGAAGTGAGTCAGTCTCCATAAGTCCCCATGTTTCACAGCAGAAATAAACATGTTTACAGCCTGGTACAAAAAACAGTTTTGGTCTCTGTAGCTAATTTTCCCGTTCATGACAACTGTACTGAGGGTGAATTTATATACAACTCACCTGTTCACATTATATTAAGGCTTAAAGTTATGCAGGATTAAGAGCGTGGACACTTTGATTGACAGGTGGGCGTGGTCACAGGTGGGACATTCAGCTCGCACTGGGGCCAGGACGAGAGTCAGCACCTCCAAGTCTGTTGCCGTGGTTCGTAGTGGAATGCTGCCTCCGGTTCGGAGCGAGTTGCTTAAACAGGACTGAAGCAGAAGTGTCCGTGAGCATTTTTATTGAAGGAAACAAAATCTCTCGACAGAGTGAGGCGAAACAAAAGGCTCTGTGAACTAACCGAAGAAAGAACAAGGCCAAACTAGATATAACAAAAAACATTGGTTATGCAAAAAATCAAAATCAAAATCACAACCCAAGGAGGAAAATCAAAAAGCTACAAAACATGAACTGAAACCACGACTAAAAGAACAGCAAACAAAAAAACACTGCACCCTAAACTAAGCACTAGAAACCAAAAGCAAGACTAAGAAAAAGTTAGAACCAAAAATCAGAAACAAAACTCAGGAACAAACAGACTTTGGCTATGAACAAGGCTTTTCAAAATAAAACAGGAAAAACCCAGCTTGACTTCACCGCGGTGCGACAGTTGCTGCCCCGAGGGACGGAGTTCAAGTATCTCGTGGTCTCGTTCACGGTCAGCAGTAACCGGACTGTTGTGGTTCACAGCTCCCGATCTTCCCGTCCGTCTACGTTCCAACCCTCAGCTCTGGTCAGGAGCTTCGGGTCGTGACCCAAAGAGCGAGGATGTTTGCCCAGGGTGTAAATGTAGCCAGGACCGCCTCTGAGCTCTCTGCTCTGCTTCTGTTGGTGGTCATCAGGTGGGAGATCGGAGCCGACTCTGCAGACCCACGATGCATCAGTGCAGCTGTCAGTTAACCACAGGGCCTCCTCCTATAGCGTCGCTTATATACAAGACGACCTTCAGATTGAAGATAAACAGAAACGTTTCATAACAAAGCATTTGGTATTTTTCATATTTTTCTTTTTAAACTAAACCAGGTCAGTGTCAAACTAGTCGAAGCTGTGGTTGTGTTTGTGTTTTCATAATCTGTTCTGATCTTTGTCCTTCCCGTGTGATGGTGTCAGCATCTGAAGCATCATACATGGATGAATCCCAGCTGTAATCAGAGCACCCACTTCATAAAGTGAGACACAGCAGGCTGCAGACGCTTCGACAAGTGAGAGCCGGAGAATATTTGACATTTTAGATAATTAACCGTCGTCCTACGAACATGTTGATCATCCAATCACGGCTGATTATTTCCTCTCTCTTCGTGGTGTTGGCTGATGGAGTCAGCTGGTTATCATCATCATAGAGCGTCCTCCTCCTGGTGGCCTGTGGTATGTCCAGAATGTTCAGGTGTCCACACACTTTTGGCCATGTTGTGTAGTGTTCACACAGATGAAACCTCTATGTTGTCAGGGAACGCAGTGTGCAGACAGCTGATGAAGCCCGGCTCTGTCTCCTGTAATGATCTTATAGCAGCAGCTGGGGCGACTTCTCCACCTCCTCTACCTCCTCCTCCTCCTCCTCCTCCATCTCCTCCTCCACCTCCTCCACCTCCTCCACCCTCACTCGCTCGGACACTCGGCAAGACCAAACAGAGATGACATCACCACGCGCTCAGAAACGTGACTCAGAGTGACTCTCTCCCATCTGTCGCCTGGAATCCTCAGCATCAGCACCGAGCCGGGCTCCATCGGCCCCTCCGGAGGATTGACCCAGCGGCGGCGAGGAGTAAGGCTGAAGTTCTGAAGAGGAGGAGTCAGGGTGTGATAGGGAGGAGGAGGAGACGGAGGAGGAAGAGGACAACAGACAAGCGAGCACGTCACAGTCAGAGTAAATGAATCCGACGCTCGGCGGTGGCGTGCCGGCTGCCGTCAGAAGCTGCAGGACTGGTCGTCCTCTCCATGATCTCCTTCCCTCTCTCTGTGAAATGTGTAACTTCCCCTCTGGCCTCTGTTGTTCTGCTGCACTGACTCTCTGTCGGTTTGATGATGCAGCTCTGCAGACTGATCGGCCTCGTGCCTCCTTTCAAACGGACCCGGGCTGGGTTGTGTCC
Source organism: Collichthys lucidus (assembly GCA_004119915.2). Lineage (NCBI taxonomy): Eukaryota > Metazoa > Chordata > Actinopteri > Sciaenidae > Collichthys > Collichthys lucidus. The sequence continues at coordinate 32,722,115 of CM014091.1, forward strand.
TCCTCTGAACATGGCACACAGCAAATAAAACTGGATTTATTGCAGCCGTTTGTTCGGGTATCTGCTTTTTATCTGCTCTTGTCCCAAATGTCAGGAAAATGCCACGACACAGCGAGGTTACTGATGCTCGATTGATTACAGTCAATGCATAAACAAAGATATCTGTAATGACTCAGGAGACGTGTTGGACTCTGCAGAGCGACCCAGTCCTACAGCCGGGTGGAGATATCTCATATCGTTGGTTGGGAGCGAGTTGCTGCCACAAGTAAACGAGTGTCGAGTCTCTGGAGCGCTGGATGGAGCGGCGGGTCGGTGCAGCAGCGGTCAGCAGTGACTCATGCTGGACTGATCTGGTGTGGATCAGAGGGAGCAGAGAAAGGAAGGCTCCTGATTTTTCCATATCCGTGGATACAAGTGGCTGAAATGAGCTTCCTCATACGATGGTCGGGCTCAGCCTCAGAGATGAGGTGAGGAGCTCGGAGCAGAGCTGCAGACGAGGCGGTTCAGCATCCGATCAGGCTCCTTCCTGTGGAGGTGATCCAGGGACGTCCAACTGGGAGGAGACTGAAGAAAAACGCTGTTTCGCTTCAGTACGATCGACGGTCACGAAGGTCGACACTTTGACTTGTGATTTGCATTCCAGCCTCAAATATCTGACCAGAACTCGCTCGAGGGACTACATAATCCCCCAACACCTCTGGATCTCCATGGAGGAGCTGCTGGGCGGAGGCACGTCTGGAGCGCCCTGCTAAACCTGCTGCCACCACGACCCGACCCGCAGAGGTGCTGAGGACTTTGTATCGCTCCCACCTCCAATCACCCGAAGCTCAGCCGGTCACGTGTTTACTTGTCAAATGTATTTTGTAAGAGGAGGAGCTCAGAAGCAGACAAACAAGATAAATCAGTGCTTTGTATTTTCGTGCATCCTCGCCTCACAGAGTGACGTATCACCCGGGTGTGATCGCTGTGCTCTGAGTAACTTGGCTCCTTCCGGGTGTCGTAAATAAAAAAGTGTGTTCTTAGTCATTGAACCTGGTTAGATAAGGTTTATGTAACACGTCCATCTGTGGCTCTGTCCTTCTGGATTGTTTGTCCATTGAAGGAAGCTGGTGAAAGCTTTTACCCACCACAGCAGTTTATTATTATTTTTATTTTTATGTTTCTTCTTCTGCCTGCTGTGAAAATATCGACTTGTGTGATTGGTTGTTCTTCTCGCCTCCAGTCTGTGAGATATTTATTCAACAAAGACGGACGTCAGATCATCATTACTTAATAAATATAATGAAACTTGTGTTTGAGCTTATTTTTCTCACTTCATGCATGTTTGTGTGTCTCCATCCATCCATCTGCTCTCTTCCTCTTATCCAGGTCGGGTCGTGGTTTAGCGATAACGTTCCAGGCGTCCTCACCACCTCATCCTGGAGGATCCCGAGGCGTTCCCAGGCTTGATGGGCTATGGAGTCCCACCAGCAGGTGCCCTAGCAGGGTCTCATACCAGGAGGGGCACCCAGGTATCCTGATCAGATGCTGAACCACCTTTCGACGTCAAGGACCAGTGGCTCTGCTCCAAGCTCCTTCCAGATGTCCGAGGTCACAGCCCAAAGCTCATGACCACAGGTGAAGGTTTGGACGTGGATGAACTTTCATCTTGTGTTTTTACCAACGTGTCCACATCGGTTAACAGTACAGCTGTCTTTGCTTTCCATGTATAGATGGAGATAAAACCGCCGTCAGCTTCAGAGATCAGCTTCAACGTGCATAAAATCCCTGAAGACATTAAAACCACATGAGGTTATCGTTTAAATATGCAATGAGACACATTTGATTACTCATCATCGTTACGCCCCCTGGAGTTTCTGTGCATAATTAAAAATAAACTTCACATGTCACACCGAGCATGAATGCTGCCCTGAAAACCAGTTTACTGCCCTGAGCGACGGAGTCAAACATCAGCCCGAAATTTCACGAGATCGCAAGAGAGAATTCTCTTTTCATCTTTTATCCTTTAATAAAAAGAAAAAGTGGAGCTGGGTTATGTTCAAGGATGAGTCGCTGCAAAGCGGAGGACGTCGAGTTTAAATCATGTTGATGCCGCGACGGACTTGCAATCAGGTGAATGGTGTCTCTGCCAACTGTAGCTGCTGTTAGAACAGTTTGTTAGCCGGGCTTTGAACTCAGAGCACCAGAGGAGTGTCAGTGTTTGTGGTCAGAGCTCATGGGGATGCTTTTAACAGCAAGATGTGTCTGAACGTAGACAGACCAGACCAGGTGCCTCAGTACTGCCACCTAGTCACCGCAGGCTGCATACAAAGAAGTGCCAAAAGCTGCAGTTCCTCTAACGTCCACTTGAGGCTGGCTCCAGAAGTGAGTCAGTCTCCATAAAACAATAGCTTGTCAATAGCTGCCAGTTAATTAGTGTTTTTTTTACAGTAAGTTACTTGTCAATAGCTGCCAGTTAATTAGTGTTTTTTACAGTAAGTTACTTGTCAATAGCTGCCAGTTAATTAGTGTTTTTTACAGTAAGTTACTTGTGAATAGCTGCCAGTTAATTAGTGTTTTTTTACAGTAAGGTACTTGTCAATAGCTGCCAGTTAATTAGTGTTTTTTTACAGTAAGTTACTTGTGAATAGCTGCCAGTTAATTAGTGTTTTTTACAGTAAGGTACTTGTCAATAGCTGCCAGTTAATTAGTGTTTTTTACAGTAAGTTACTTGTCAATAGCTGCCAGTTAATTAGTGTTTTTACAGTAAGGTACTTGTCAATAGCTGCCAGTTAATTAGTGTTTTTACAGTAAGTTACTTGTCAATAGCTGCCAGTTAATTAGTGTTTTTACAGTAAGTTACTTGTCAATAGCTGCCAGTTAATTAGTGTTTTTACAGTAAGTTACTTGTCAATAGCTGCCAGTTAATTAGTGTTTTTTACAGTAAGTTACTTGTCAATAGCTGCCAGTTAATTAGTGTTTTTTACAGTAAGTTACTTGTCAATAGCTGTCAGTTAATTAGTGTTTTTTTCACAGTAAGTTACTTGTCAATAGCTGCCAGTTAATTAGTGATTTTTACAGTAAGTTACTTGTCAATAGCTGCCAGTTAATTAGTGTTTTTTACAGTAAGTTACTTGTCAATAGCTGCCAGTTAATTAGTGTTTTTTACAGTAAGTTACTTGTCAATAGCTGCCAGTTAATTAGTGTTTTTTTACAGTAAGTTACTTGTCAATAGCTGCCAGTTAATTAGTGTTTTTCACAGTAAGTTACTTGTCAATAGCTGCCAGTTAATTAGTGTTTTTACAGTGAGGTACTTGTCAATAGCTGCCAGTTAATTCGTGTTTTTTACAGTAAGTTACTTGTCAATAGCTGCCAGTTCATTAGTGTTTTTCACAGTAAGTTACTTGTCAATAGCTGCCAGTTAATTAGTGTTTTTACAGTGAGGTACTTGTCAATAGCTGCCAGTTAATTAGTGTTTTTACAGTGAGGTACTTGTCAATAGCTGCCAGTTACTGTGATTTTTTTTCTTTACTTCTTCTTTAATCTTTATGATTATTGTGAGAGGGAATCGTGACATGAAGCAGCTGACAGGTTTCATGTGGCTGCGATCTGAAAGCGTCGTACCGGAGCCGCCCCGCTGTGACCTCTGGATTAAGGATTACACCACACACACACACACACCACACACACACACACACACACACACACACACACACACACACACACACACACACACACACAGGATTAGGCTTTTGTTTTGATGTGTGACACTGATGCAGACTCAGATAGATGACAGCAGGACATGGTCGGCGTTCAGGCAGAGTCAGAGCGTTTCTGTTTTGAAGTTTGGAGATGGAGGACTGATTGGAGTCTGTGTGCTGCTGGAAATGTCGCTCACTCTCTCCTTTCCTCTTCTTAGCTTCCTCCGTCAGCGTCCTCTTCACTCTCTGCTCCTCTGCCATCATGTCCATAGAAGCTGCTGAGCCTGGTCACCTCCTCTTCCTTCTTGTCGTCCTGTTGGTACAAACACTCAGTCCATCATAAACTCTGTAAATCACAGAGAGTTGAGGCGGATCCAGTTTCACCAGAATCAGTGAGATAGTTGGAAAGGAGCTGAAGTGTTCAGATGTGACTGTTGGAGGAGGTGATGGAGGAGGAGTGGGGTGGGGTGGGTGGGGGTCCTCTGTCATCAGCATCCTCAGCCAATGGAGGAGCCAGCGCAGGAGACACTTTAAGCGCCTCTCCGGAGCGGAGCGGATCAGAGCGCAGCGCCCGGTGGCGCGGATCCACCTCCCCGTGCATGTACCAGCATCTGGTTTGTTTGTGCTTCCGATAACGGACTCGCCTGTTTCTTTGTTTCCGTCCTGAGGACTGCTGGGATGTGTGGAGCTTGGACACGGAGAGTCCAGAAGGGAAATGCTGGATTCTGCGTCTGAAGGAATTCATGGATAAAAGTGAGTCACAGAGAAACTGGAGCAGAGTGACTGCTGTCACGTCTTATGGGTTAACCCGCGCGTCCTGGAAGACGCACAGAATCTGGTTGGTCCGTGCGCGCTGGAGAAGTGTTTCTGCGCATCCCGGAGGATTGTTGGCTGGATGTGCGGGAGCTTCCCGCATGACTGCGCGCTGTAGATGCACGTGTGTGTGTGTGTGTGTGTGTGTGTGTGTGTGTGTGTGTGTGTGTGTGTGTGTGTGTGTGTGTGTGTGTGTGTGTGTGTGTCAGTCTTATTTAAACATTTATGACTTTTAACTCATGCACATGACATGATGGATTTGTGCCTCTGCGGATTAAAGACGCACGAGCACCAGCTGGCTTTTGTTTACTACTTACAGCTGTCGATGCCCGGCCAGATTATGACGTCACATCTCCTCCTGCTCATCCATCCATCTTCATCCACCCATCATCCATCCAGCAGGAGGGGCTGCCCAGTCAAGCCTCACGTGCCAGGCCCGATGACCTGATGCTTTTGGCGTCGTGACGTCATCACAACCCTTTTTTTTTATTTTCAAGGACTTTCCAGGCCCATATTCCCCCCTTAAATTTCAAGGACCTAACGTTAGTTTGAGCCAGAACCAGCAGGAAGCAACCTGTTTACTTAAAAAAACTATAATTTATTTTGTACGAAATATTTAAATTCAAGCTTTTTTTTCCAAGGCCTTGATTTTTCTCCCACAAATTCACAAACTTTCAAGGATTTCAAAGAGCCATGAACTGACCCCTTTAGTTTAGACTGTTCCGCCACAGCTGGGCTGAACTCATCTGTATGTTTATTTATAATAAATCAGTTACAGCTCAGTGCGATCTGAAGACAACTTTAAGATTTCTACGACACAGGACGTTAAAGTTGCACTGAAGCTCCGTCATGGTCACTAGTTATCTACCAGCATCTTGGTACTAGAGATGCCTACAAATACTACAATACCCATGAGCCTCTGTCCCTGTTGCTGTATTATGTCTTATGGACTGAGTTGCAGGCCTTTGCATCACTTGATGGTTGTAGCACAAACTGGACTCGAGCAGCAGTCGTGCTGATCCGGGCAGTGGAAGCTGCTGGGTGTAGCGTTGCATGGACGAGCACTGCGTTCAAAACCACAACTGCCCCAAAACTCTGAATCCGTTGCTTCGTTACGTTTCCTGTGTAATCTTTAGCTTCAACTCTTCAGTGCTTGCAACCCAATATAAAGTTCTGCGATTACTGAAAAGCATCTTGGGAGTTGTAGTTGACTCCAGTCCTTCAGTTTTCACAACCACTTTGACTTTCTATCAAAGAACGATGATTGTTATACCGATGATTTAACCAGGAGAGTTCAAACGTCCGTCCAAGACTTCGGAGCCTCGGAGCATCAGGCCGGAAACACCTAGCTGAGGCTGAGAGCCATCGAGGCGGCCAAAACAATATGGACACTGACATTTACTGCACCCGTCCCGTTGCGGTCTTCGTCCTCAGGAACATTTTGATGGAATCGATGGCAGCTGTTGGTGGCTCCATCTTCGTCGGGTCCACCTTAGTCTCCATCGCCCTGCGGAATAACTCCTTTAACAGTTTTCGTAACTCTTTCTCTCTTTGTTTTGATTTTAGGTAAGTGACAGCGACAGTTCATCCGATGATTGAGACCAGCACTCCGACCATGTTGGACAAAACTGAACCGGCACACTGCACCGTGTGCTGCTGCACCCTGGCCAACAAAATCCTCATGGTGCTCTTTATGGTGCTGCTCATCTTTGCCATCCTGTTTGGGAACCTGGTGACTCTGGCTGTGATTCTCGGGACCAAACACTTCCACACGCCGCAGGGCTACCTGAAGGCGTCACTCGCTGTGGCTGATCTGGCAGTGGGGATATTCGTGGTGCCGCTGTCCGTCTACGCCGAGGTCTATCTCATGGTGACCGATTCGGCACCAGAGTGGACTTCGTACAACTCGCAGTCAGTGAGTTTCCACCCGTGCAACGTTATCGGCCCCATCTTCGCCGGGTGCACCTTAGTTTCCATCACCACCATCTTCCTGCTGACAATCGAGAGGAGCATCGCTGTGCTGAAGCCGCTGCACAAGGACTCTGTGATCACACGTAAGAGGACGACGATCCTCATCGTCCTCTCCTGGGTGGGGAGTTTCTTCTTGGCGGTGTCTCCCATGATTTTCAGCAGCGAGATCGCGCTGGAGTACAACTCCTGCAGCCGGATGTGTAATTACGCTCTGGGCAACATCGGCGAGTTCCCCAGCCCGGCCTGGAACATCCTGCTGCTCTTCCCTGCGTTTGACTTCACCCTGCTGGGTGGAACTGTGGTCATTAACATCATCTCTCTGTCCAGCATCCGGCAGCACTCCAAGCGCCGGAAACACCTAGCCGAGACTGAGAGCACAGTCACCAAACCCACGTTCTCTGACATCAAGGCGGCCAAAACTATAGGAACGCTGACTGTGGCGTTCACCGCATCCTTCACCCCCATCGCTGTCTTCGTGGTCGGCAACGTTTTGGGCAACAAATGGTGCAACTTCTCCTTTTTCGCCTTCTGGATTTTGGCCACCAACAGCTGCTGGAATGTGATCATTTACAGTGTGAGGGATCAGAAGTTCAGACTTCGTGCACACAAGCTCCTCATGCCTTTCCAGAGAAAAGACACAACCAAGACCTGAAAATACGTTTAGACGCTTGTCACACAAACTCTTTGTGAGTCTCGTTGTGAGACGTGTCTGCATGTTTCGTGGATTGCTGTCGTGATTCTTTTTTACATAATTAATTAGCATGGAAAGTTTTCAGATCTCAGCTGTTGGATATTGAATGTCCGTCTTTGTTCTGTGTAACATCATGATTACAGAAGCCTGTAAAATCAATAAAAACATGAACACTCAGTCTGATTCTGATTCTACACTGTGTAAACACGAAACGAAGAAAAGAACCAGAGTGGACACTGAGCCGCCTTTTGGGCGGTGGGTTCGAATCCCAGGGAACATCATGCAGGGAATCCTCAAAGATAACTGCATCAGTCCGTAATCAGGCCATCATCAGCGTCGCCTCTGTTTTCACTCTCCTGATAGAGTCAGAGTAAAAAAAAAACGTCCTCAGATCCGTTACTAAGTAAAAAAAACATCGTTTAAAAATCAAAAATTAAATAAAGTGTTACCAGCAAAATGTCCTGAAGTGAAAGTTCTCATTACACAGACACACTGAAACATTTTTATAGATTTTTTGTCATCATGTTATACTGAAGCCTCTGGATTCTCCGGCTCTCTGTTCACTTTGAGCGATTTCATGCATCCCACAAGACTTTTGCTCGTCGCCGTCAATGAACAAACATTTTGCAGAACGACTTCAAAACCTCAAAACTTCAACTGAAACATTCAAATGTACGTTTGTGTCAAAGCAGCTTTTCTAGGAGAAATACAAAGAATGAAATTCACTGTCTGAACCTGGCAAAACCACAGAGACGGACACGAAGGCTGGACATCATGGCACGACTGAAGCTGGTCAATTTTCAAAATAAAACACCCTGTGGAGACTCCGAGAGACTCATACATAAACTGAGGAAGAATGACCAATCTGAACTGGGTCAAAGGTCAAAGGTCAAAGGACTGGTACTTTTATCTATATATATATATATATATATATATATATATATATATATATATATATATATATATATATATATATATATATATATATATATATATATATCCAGTGGCTGAATTGTGCAGTAAGGACTAAGTGGGCGTGCACAAAACCAAACATAAAGCAAGTTCATCCAGAAAACAACCATGAATGGCTTACATAGGCATAGGCTAACAGCAGCTAACAGACTGAGCTAACATGAGCTAACAGCAGCTAACAAACTGAGCTAACATGAGCTAACAGCAGCTAACAAACAGAGCTAACATGAGCTAACAGCTGCTAACAAACAGAGCTAACATAAGCTAACAGCAGCTAACAAACTGAGCTAACATGAGCTAACAGCTGCTAACAAACTGAGCTATCATAAGCTAACAGCAGCTAACAAACAGAGCTAACATAAGCTAACAGCAGCTAACAAACTAAGCTAACATAGGCTAATAGCAGCTAACAAACAGAGCTAACATAAGCTAACAGCAGCTAACAAACTGAGCTAACATGAGCTAACAGCAGCTAACAAACAGAGCTAACATAGGCTAACAGCAGCTAACAAACTGAGCTAACATGAGCTAACAGCATCTAACAAACAGAGCTAACATAGGCTAACAGCAGCTAACAGACTGAGCTAACATGAGCTAACAGCAGCTAACAAACAGAGCTAACATAGGCTAACAGCAGCTAACAAACTGAGCTAACAGCAGCTAACAGCAGCTAACAAACTAAGCTAACATGAGCTAACAGCAGCTAACAAACTGAGCTATCATGAGCTAACAGCAGGTAACAAACTGAGCTATCATGAGCTAACAGCAGCTAACAAACTGAGCTATCATGAGCTAACAGCAGCTAACAAACTGAGCTAACAGCAGCTACGAGAACATTCACCAGAGAGAGCATTTACTGTGAAAGGTATCACTTCCACGTCCATGAAAAGAGACAAAGACAGAAAAACAGAGTTTGCTGTCCTTGATATCAGTGACGCACATTGACAGGGACTGAACTGAGAACGAAGGCAGAGGGACGAAGTGAAAGAGGAACGAGGCAGAAACAAAGTCACAGACAGAACGACCAAACCAAACGTGAAAATCTGAGCTGGAAATGGAAACGATGGTGAACCAGATGTCGGACTTTGGACTTGACTTAAAGGGGTCGTGGTGTTTTGAAGAGGGGTTGATGAGGTGCAGCTAAAAGGAAGCGAGTAGCAATTAAAGTAGGAAGTGTAATGTGTACTTTAAAAAGAAAATATAAAAGTTAATTACAGTCACGTAAAGTTGTGATTCGTTACTTCTACCCTGTGTGAGCAGACGGCTCGGCACAGCTCCAGGTTTCAGCAGTAAATTATTTGTTCTTTGGTATCAGCAGTTGCATTGAGCTGCAGGTCAGACTGAATCAGGAGGTGCATGCTCCTGTTCTGTGCAATGCGCCGTCTTTGTTCTCTGAGCAGATTTATTTTTTTCTGCAGCCGAGTCTCTTAATCGATATTTTGCTGGTGGAAGTTCCTCCTGGCGGCTCGGGCTCATATTTCCCCTGAGCTCACCTGTTCTTTGTGCAGCTCTGCGGCTGAGCACTTATCATCCTCCACGTAACGCTGAGACGTTTACTCTAAAGCTGAAGAGAGCGAGCGAGGCCAGACAAGCTCTGGAGATAATTGCTGCCATCATCAGTAATCTTGATCGATGTGACGGTGCAATACGTCCGGACGGTTGGTGTCTGGTAAAAGTCTGGTTTGAGGTTTTAAACGTAACGATTCATCCTCCAGCTGCTCGGCATGATTCACAGCGAGATATCTGACACAGGACCTCGACATCAGGGACTAGAAATGTGGAAGCAGCAGCTCCTTCGTCCTCACACTCCCTCAGAGTCTGTGCACTCTGTCATCCTCACACAGACCTTTCAATTAAATCTGTGATATGATCTGATGATGGCACGTCTGTGAACGTCTGTGAACGCCTGCGAACGTCCGTGAACGTCCGTGAACGTCCGTGAACGCCCGTGAACGCCCGTGAACGTCCGTGAACGTCCGTGAACGTCCGTGAACGCCTGTTGGTACAAACACAAAGTTCGTCAGTGTGGCAGTACCCGCTAACATGAGCTAACAGCAGCTAACAGACCGAGTTAATATGAGCTAACAGCAGCTACAGCTGTCAGCAGTTTACTTCACTGTCCATCATAAACTCTGTAAATCACAGAGAGTTGAGGCGGAGCAGCTGGAGGACATTAAACTGTAACACACCCAGTGTGTGTTCAGTCCTGAGGGAGCAGGTAGACGTTTGGATTTCAGTTTGATGAACTCAGAAAGTTTTGGGCTCTAACAGGACAACAACAGCACAACAGTTGTTTGTGTGAGTGTGATCTCTTATATCCCTGACAGCAGAATAATCAGTGCAGCGGTGAGTGTAAGAAGCTCGTGTCCGCCTCCCTGCATGTTCACAGCAAACAGCCACAAACACATTTCACTGCTCCAGCTCGCCTCTCTGCTGCTGCCGGGCTTCAGCAGACAGCTCTCCCTCTCTGTGCCCCCACACGGCCTCTATTATTCTGAAATGTCACACGAATGCCTCCTCCTCTTATTTTAAGGCAGCCGTGTGTTAAATGTAAAGCGAGGTTGCCGGTGTTTGCTCTAAACTTCTGTAAAACCTGATCAGTCATTCAGCTACTGGTTAAACTTCTGTTACGTCTGAGGCCTCATGCAGGAACATTTCTGTGCACATACTCATTTAAATCTACATTTAAATCTACATTTAAATCTACATTTTGCAAACATGTTTGTCACAGCAGCAACTATTTCACAGATTCTGGTGAAACTGGATCATATTTTATGGAGGAAATGTTTTCTGGTTTTCCCTCTGATGTCCTCCGGCTGCTCCGCCTCAACTCTCTGTGATTTACAGAGTTTATGATGGACAGTGAAGTAACCTGCTGACAGCTGTAGCTGCTGTTAGCTCATGTTAGCTCAGTCTGTTAGCTGCTGTTAGCTCATGTTGGCTCAGTCTGTTAGCTGCTGTTAACTCATGTTAGCTCAGTCTGTTAGCTGCTGTTAGCTCATGTTGGCTCAGTCTGTTAGCTGCTGTTAGCTCATGTTAGCTCAGTCTGTTAGCTTCTGTTAGCTCATGTTAGCTCAGTCTGTTAGCTGCTGTTTGCTCAGTCCGTTAGCTGCTGTTAGCTCATGTTAGCTCAGTCTGTTAGCTTCTGTTAGCTCATGTTAGCTCAGTCTGTTAGCTGCTGTTTGCTCAGTCCGTTAGCTGCTGTTAGCTCATGTTAGCTCAGTTTGTTAGCTGCTGTTAGCTCATATTAGCTCAGTTCGTTAGCTGCTGTTAGCTCAGTCTGTTAGCTGCTGTTAGCTCAGTCTGTCAGCTGCTGTTAGCTCATGTTAGCTCAGTTTGTTAGCTGCTGTTAGCTCATATTAGCTCAGTTCGTTAGCTGCTGTTAGCTCATGTTAGCGCACTCTGTTAGCTGCTGTTAGCTCACGTTAGCTCAGTCTGTTAGCTGCTGTTAGCTCATGTCAGCTCAGTCTGTTAGCTGCTGTTAGCTCATGTTAGCTCACTCTGTTAGCTGCTGTTAGCTCACGTTAGCTCAGTTTGTTAGCTGCTGTTAGCTCATGTTAGATGTGCCTGGCTGCTCAGAGCAACCGGGGAAGCTGTTTTGCAAATATTTACATATTTACACAGGCTGGAGAGGGGAACATGATTGGCCGGCGTTGTGCTGGAACATGGACATAATGGCAGAAGTAAAGAGACCGAAGAGGACGAAAATGAAAGAGTGACCTTGTATCCACTCATGAACAAATTGTATATACATCCTGTTTGGACCAAACTGGAGGCAGGTGTAACATTAGGACTTACACCAAAACAAAACCATTATTCTAGCCAGGTAATTTAGACTGAAGAGAGACGAGCAGGAAGCAGCGACACGTCAGGTGCTACAGGCCGACCGGCTCTTCAGGAGGGACGGTAAAAATCAGGTGTGGCTGTGGGTAGGCGTCAGATCAGTGCCCTAATGGACCAAGGCTGTCAGGGGAACCAGCCACTGATGTCGCATATCATACGCTGAGCCTCCAGGTCGTGATAGATTGAAATGATGGAGTGTGCTTGTGTTTTTCTCGCTGTGTCGGGCTCTCTGCTGTTTCATCTGTCGCCAAATGTCCAAATATCAAAAATCTTCCACATCCAGAGCGATGCAGCAACAGGTGGAAGGAGGAGTGAAGTGTGCAGGGTTACCCGTCATGCCCCCAGCATACCATCACGAATGCTCTTTCTGAACGGTGCACTGATAAGTCGGATGGTCCGGCTCCTCTTCAGCCCAGAGGACGCTGCGTGCATTATTTGGACTCAGACCACAGGTCAGTTTTCCACCTCACCTCACCTCAGTCCGTCTTGAACGGGCTCAAGCACACAGAAGGCGGCGGCGGCATTTCTGGATCTGGCTTGTATACAGTTTCCTGTTGGCACGGTGGAGTTCCAGCTGTCATTCGGGAATGAGCTGTGCTCTTTGAATCGTGTCTGTTTTTGTTGCAGTGCCGTGTGAAGGTCTGAAGATCATGGCCTTTAAACTGGTTTTCTTGGCTACAGAGATTATGAACTGTGCAAACACCTAGAGAGAAAGGATACGAACATCATATCAGGAGAGAGAGAGGGAACTGTAACTACACTCCACCTACAGCATGTTGAGGTGCATGCAGAGAGGTCGACTCTGGCTCATTCTCCTCAAACAGACAAGCACCCTTGATTTAATCGTTCAATCACATGCACAGGTTGATCACTTCTCTCTGAACAATAAAAACCACAAAGCTGCCTGAGGTCTGAAGTGTGCAGCTGTCTGAATTCATGTCACTGGAATCCTCTGATCGCCTACGGAGGTTGTTGAGACTACTTGAGTCTGAACATCGGGCTCCACAGCCCCGCCTGATCACCAGGGAGTCAGTCAAGAGCGAGCAAAGTAAAGTACTGTACTCACATCTCCCCTCAAATACTCATGAATTTCTACTCATGCACCATCGAGAGCATCCTGATGGGAACATCAGTGTCTGGTCCAAAAAGACCAAAGTCCTGAAAGAATGGTTCGTTAAGCTGAGCGTACAACAGGTGGCGCTCAAGATCTGATCTCAGATTTACTCATTTTATTGGAGGTTTTTAGTCTTGGGTCGTCCAAATAGTGACGTTAAAAGCCGTGAACAGTGTCAACCAATAGGAGTACACACAGCGGTTCGTTCATATGTTGCATGACAGGCAACTAAGGCTGTGTGACGAGCAGTACACACAGCGGTTCATTCATACGTCACGGGACAGGCAGCTCAGGCTGTGTGACGAGCAGTACACACAGCGGTTCATTCATACGTCACGGGACAGGCAGCTCAGGCTGTGTGACGAGCAGTACACACAGCGGTTCATTCATACGTCACGGGACAGGCAGCTCAGGCTGTGTGACGAGCAGTACACACAGCGGTTCATTCATACGTCACGGGACAGGCAGCTCAGGCTGTGTGAGGAGCAGTACACACAGCGGTTCATTCATACGTCACGGGACAGGCAGCTCAGGCTGTGTGACGAGCAGTACACACAGCGGTTCATTCATACGTCACGGGACAGGCAGCTCAGGCTGTGTGACGAGTTTTGTGATCTTGGAGTTTTACTCATTTTATTGGAGGTTTTTAGTCTTGGGTCGTCCAAATAGTGACGTTAAAAGTTGTGAACAGTGTCAACCAATAGGAGCGCTTTCTCCAGCACTAAGGCTAAGGATGCACATCATTTCGTGTGTGCCACAGCCAATGTCAATATGTCAATATGTCAAATCTAGTCAATGTTTCAACCCACCCAAAACAGAGCCGTGGCGTGAAGAGGATGTGCCCGGCAACAACTCCGCTCAAATGAAGGGAAGAACCTGTTTTCTTGGTCTCAGTAACTGTTAGTCTGCACTTAGCTGAGGAAAGTCCCTCGTTTTGTTTCTCGGAAGTCTAAATCTGAATGAAGTTAAACTGAAGTTAAAACAAGATTGAATATTTATTAAAGTGTTTGGCCATTCTTCCCATTTAATTAACTAACTCACTTGTTTCACTGGGATTCAATACGATGCCGTCTCTGGAGAGAGAAGCTTCTGAGTTATGGAGTCAGAAACAGCAAAAAAGAAAATGATTGTAACTTCCTCCCAAAGCAAAGTGCTCGTTATCTGAGAGGCGGCATCGATTCAGAGAGAGCTGAGAGCATGATGCAGACACTGAGGGAGGCTCTGTGGGGAGCTGCAATCAGCATCAGTTACGAGCCACATACATCAGCAGAGACTCAAACTTCTGCTCCATTTTGTCGCTGGTTTGATTCCAGCAGCTTGACTGCACATACCCGCTGCCTCTTACTGATGAACCTTTACACTTTCATATTAAAGTGAAATTATTCATCGTCCTTCTTCTCTACAGACTGTGTGGAGAACTTGATGCCAAAAGGAACAGGTGCACTCTGCGAGTAGGCCACTCTGAATTTTATTGTCTCATTATCACAGACACTAAATCTGTTCGCTTTTGTTGTTTAAGAGCCGGCCTGTTTTCTAGTGGTGTGTCGGTCATGAACGTGTCGTTCAATCTGAACTAATTCACGTCACGTGACAGGTAGCTCAGGCTGTGTGACGAGCAGTACACACAGCGGTGTGTTCGTACGTCACGTGACAGGCAGCTCAGGCTGTGTGAAGAGCAGTACACACAGCGGTGTGTTCGTACGTCACGTGACAGGTAGCTCTGGCTCTGTGACGAGCAGTACACACAGCGGTCAGTTTGTACATCACGTGACAGGCAGCTCAGGCTGTGTGAAGAGCAGTACGCACAGCGGTTTGTTCGTACGTTGTGTGACAGGAAGCTCAGGCTGTGTGACGAGCAGTACACACAGCACTCGATCGTACGTCACGTGACAGGTAGCTCTGGCTCTGTGACGAGCAGTACACACAGCGGTCAGTTTGTACATCACGTGACAGGCAGCTCAGGCTGTGTGACGAGCAGTATACACAGCGGTTTGTTCGTACGTTGTGTGACAGGAAGCTCAGGCTGTGTGACGAGCAGTACACACAGCGGTTTGTTCGTACATTGTGTGACAGGAAGCTCAGGCTGTGTGACGAGCAGTACACACAGCGGTGTGTTTGTACGTCACGTGACAGGTAGCTCTGGCTTTGTGACGAGCAGTACACACAACGATTTGTTCATACGTCACGTGACAGGCAGCTCAGGCTGTGTGATGAGCAGTAAGCACAGCGGTTTGTTCGTACGTTGTGTGACAGGTAGCTCTGGCTCTGTGACGAGCAGTACACACAGCGGTTTGTTTGTACGTCGTAGGACAGGCAGCTCAGGCTGTGTGACGAGCAGTACACACAGCGATTTGTTCATACGTCACGTGACAGGCAGCTCAGGCTGTGTGACGAGCAGTAAGCACAGCGGTTTGTTCGTACGTTGTGTGACAGGTAGCTCTGGCTCTGTGACGAGCAGTACACACAGCGGTTTGTTCGTACGTTGTGTGACAGGCAGCTCAGGCTGTGTGACGAGCGGTTCACACAGCGGTCAGTTTGTACGTCACGTGACAGGTAGCTCTGGCTCTGTGACGAGCAGTACACACAGCGGTTCATTCATGCAGATTGGTCTTCTCTTCAGTGATGCATAAAGATCTCAGCACTGTTATTCTCTGTATCAGACTCTTGTCCAATCAGATTACTCGGCCTGAACGAATCGTTGTATCTGCTCATCACCCAGCAGCACCATGAACATGTTAGCATAATGTTGTTGCTTGATTCATTCACGAGGCGTTCAGGTGACGACTGTGAGCTTCAGGGTGATTTGATTAGAATATTCTGCCTGCAGGTGTTAGCCCGAGTCCTGATTCACGACGCTCTCAGGAGGTTTTTCATTTGTCAGCTAAATTAATGGAGATAAATATTCTCCAAACAACCAGACCAAAGTAGAAACAGGTCTCCGTGGCAACAGATCAGACTCAATTTAAAACAGTTACTTTCATCGCCTCATTGTTTTTTTCACAGTGTGTTTGAGTCTGTCCTTTACTTCTTCATCGAACCAAAACTGGTGTGTGTCTTTGTGAAGGATGTTTGATGAGGTGCCGCCCTTTGTTTACAACATGTTGTTCATGTTTTATCAGTCTGACCTTCAGAAGAAAAGCGGCTTCTTTAGAGAGAGACTCCATCAGGTTACATTAAAAAACCTTTTACACCAGCGCGGGTGTTGCCATTAGTGCTGCAACGCCTGATTACACCCACGAGAAAAAGAAATGGATTTCTCATTAAGGAAATGATCCCTAAAAATGCCAAAGCAGCAGTCGGTCCTCAGTGTGGCCAGCTGGCGAGAGGTAGGGGGATTTGGCAGAGCCAATGCCAGGAACGAGAGCTGCCAGGCGGGTTTGGTGGCTGGTGAGACGGGCAGAGAGACAGAGACGAGCTAATGAACTCGACACAAAGCGTAACTTAGTTTCACAGAAGAAGCGTGCAGAGCTCTCACACATGACAGAAACCGCCAGGCCACTTTAGTAACAGTAACCGGTGGCCATTCATGGAAAATGAAATGAAGCATGAATTTAATATATTTTTTTCTGCCAGGCTTGTTTTTGGTGTTATATGGTTGTTGGTGTTTTTTGCGTGTACACAGTATGAATGCCTTTAATAACCTGTATTCAGCTGTGGAAGCTTCATGGCTCACAGCGTGATTATGTTTTGAATAAATTCAAAGAAGCTGCACAATCAGAGGCGTGCACAAAGCAGCATCTTATCTCAGCAATTATGTTACGTGTGCATCAGCAGAATCCATGAAATCCTCGCTCGACTATCAGGTGAGTCTCTCAGCAGGTCCAATTAAAAATCTTCTTAAGCTGCTTATCGCCCCGAATGAACATGACAAAAACGGAAAAATGAAGCCTGATAGGATTTAACGTGTCACAATCATGGATGATAAGTTGGAGACAGCACAGTAGGAAAAGGTTGAGATGAGTTGAAAACATTTTCAAGTCTCCACGAAGTCCCCGTCTGTCCTCTGTCCTCCAGGACCTGTCCAACACTGACACAAAGTTTTCAGTATTTTCAGGTAGTTTAGAGTTTTTCATTTTCTGATAAACCATCAGAAGTTGATGATGTCACCCTGCACTTAAAAAAACAGTCATTCACTGGCAGCTATTGACAAGTAACTCACTGTAAAAACAACAACACGGTAACTGGCAGCCATTGACAAGTACCTCACTGTGAAAAAAACACTAATTAACTGGCAGCTATTGACAAGTACCTCACTGTGAAAAAAACACTAATTAACTGGCAGCTATTGACAAGTACCTCACTGTGAAAAACACTAATTAACTGGCAGCTATTGACAAGTACCTCACTGTAAAAAAAAAACACTAATTAACTGGCAGCTATTGACAAGTACCTCACTGTAAAAAACACTAATTAACTGGCAGCTATTGACAAGTACCTCACTGTAAAAAACACAAATTAACCGGCAGCAATTGACAAGTAACTTACTGTAAAAAACACAAATTAACTGGCAGCTATTGACAAGTACCTCACTGTAAAAAACACAAATTAACCGGCAGCTATTGACAAGTAACTTACTGTAAAAAACACAAATTAACTGGCAGCTATTGACAAGTAACTTACTGTAAAAAACACTAATTAACTGGCAGCTATTGACAAGTACCTCACTGTGAAAAACACAAATTAACTGGCAGCTATTGACAAGTACCTCACTGCAAAAAAAACACTGATTAACTGGCAGCTATTGACAAGTACCTCACTGCAAAAAAAACACTGATTAACTGGCAGCTGTTTACAAGTAACTTATTTTTTTTCATTATGACATCATTATTGTGAGTGAGAAGCAGTGTGACAAACACTACAATAAAACATAATTAAAGAGTTTTAATTCAGATGCTATGTTTATTTTAATGGTTCATTTAAAGGGTTAAACGTCTTTAAATGCAGATGTAACAGAATCAAATAATCAACAGTAACGTGTAGTATTATAATTACATTATTATATTATAATTTTAATACTCATAACCTGACATGTCCGGTCTCCTGAGTCAACATGTTTGAGTTTCTGCACCTCGACGTTCACTTTCGTGGCTCCTCTTATAAATGTGGCAGAGCAGCTCGAGCTGATAACGAGGGACCGGAGGATTTTGTTCTTATTTACAGCTTTGGTCAGAATAAACGGAGATCGCCTCCAAAGACATCCTGGTCTGAGCTTCTTCATCAAAACACAACGAGGACAACGGCAGAAACTCAGCGGTTACTCTGACTCTGAAGTCTCGTGGTTTCGATGGTGAAGTGGTCTCACTGTTGGCATCATAAAAAACAACAATACTCCCACGCAAATAATTACAGACTCTGTGCTTGTGTTGGTACTGTGCTGTCTGCAGGAGAGAGTCGAATAATCTATCACATGAAAACACAAACTGCAGGCAAAGTGTTCATTTGGTAAAAAAAAGTCTTTTTAATTAGGAGAGAGGTGAACGAAGTAAAGATAATTATGTGATGATTAAGTCTCGACAAACTTCTTTGGAGCGTCGACTCTATGGGGAGATTTCTGTAATTGAGAAATCCCTCCATGGAGCCCAGACACCGATGACTGAAGAATCTGGGTAGAGATGAGGAGGCGGAGGCCGGTGCATATTTAATAACTGATATTTCATTTATATTTAAAAAGGTGATGGGCTAACAATGCAGGGTTAGCACTGTCGCCTCAGTGTCCATTTACCCAAGCGAGCCTGTTAGACACAAATCTGAGGTACTTGAATTTGACCTGAGCCTCTCGTGCTTTATTTTTCTCTTTTTTTACAACTTAAAGGTCCGGTGTGTCAGATTAAGCTGGCTGTAAAGCACAAGTGGAATATAATATTCATAACTATGTGTATAATTACCAAGTGGCAACGTGAAGTGAAGCCAACACTGAAAATGCCACAAACTGCAGTTCCTCAATCGTCCACTTGAGTCAGTCTCCATAAGTCCCCATGTTTCACAGCAGAAATAAACACGTTGTCAATAGCTGTCAGTTCATTACAGAAACATTATTATTATATATTATTATTGCAGAAACATGGCTGCACTTTGAATAGAGAAAACATTCAATGAAATATTTCATGTTATGCAAGTGTAAGCTGGTACAAATCATCCGTAGCTCGTCAATGGGCGTTATTCTAAAGCACGCAGAGGAAGGACGCTCCTTTACAAACCGACACAACCTTCAGATTCTCCTCGTCTCTGAGTTTCTGTTGCTTTGAACCATGCGAGGCCTCTTGGTGCAGCAGTGTCGTTCTTTAGAGTGCCCTTAACGTAACTAATGCATGCTCTCATTGTCAATAGCAACATGGCTCCGCAGAGAGAGGGTGGGCGGTGACTCATCAGCCGGATGGAGGTAAAAAAGAGAGCGACCTTGTACGTGAGGTGTTTACAGTTTAAGCCCGTCAGCCGTTTGTGCTTCCTGTGTGGACGTTTGGTGACCACAGAATAAACCTGTGACAGCAAGCTCAGTTACACATTATTGTTTTTTATCAGGTGTTTAACACTGTCATACCTTTTACAGAGTGCCAAATAATAATAAAATAAAATGTATTTCACCAATTTATGGGCATAAATACAAACCAATGGACTTGTGTACTGTAAGAAGCTGCATTATCTGGCAACCATTGACAAGTACTTTACTCTAAAAATCACAAGTTAACTGGCAGCTACAAGTAACTTGTTGTAAAAGAAAAAGAAAAAAGAAAATCACAGTAACTGGCAGCCATTGACAAGTAACCGAACGTAAAAATATCACTATTGAACTGGCAGCTATTGACAAGTAACTTACCGTAAAAATATCACTAATGAACTGACAGCTATTGACAAGTAACTTACCGTAAAAAATATCACTATTGAACTGGCAGCTATTGACAAGTAACTTACCGTAAAAATATCACTAATAAACTGGCAGCTATTGACAAGTAACTTAACGTAAAAATATCACTAATGAACTGGCAGCTATTGACAAGTAACTTAACGTAAAAAATATCACTAATGAACTGGCAGCTATTGACAAGTAACTTAACGTAAAAAATATCACTAATGAACTGGCAGCTATTGACAAGTAACTTAACGTAAAAAATATCACTAATGAACTGACAGCTATTGACAAGTAACTTACCGTAAAAAATATCACTAATGAACCGACAGCTATTGACAATTAACTTACCGTAAAAATATCACTAATGAACTGACAGCTATTGACAAGTAACTTACCGTAAAAAATATCACTATTGAACTGACAGCTATTGACAAGTAACTTAACGTAAAAAATATCACTAATGAACTGACAGCTATTGACAAGTAACTTACCATAAAAAATATCACTAATGAACTGGCAGCTATTGACAAGTAACTTACCGTAAAAAATATCACTAATGAACTGGCAGCCATTGACAAGTAACTTACTGTAAAAAATATCACTATTGAACTGGCAGCTATTGACAAGTAACTTAACGTAAAAAATATCACTAATGAACTGACAGCCATTGACAAGTAACTTAACGTAAAAAATATCACTAATGAAATGACAGCTATTGACAAGTAACGTAACGTAAAAATATCACTAATGAACTGGCAGCTATTGACAAGTAACTTACTGTAAAAAATATCACTATTGAACTGGCAGCTATTGACAAGTAACTTAACGTAAAAAATATCACTAATGAAATGACAGCTATTGACAAGTAACGTAACGTAAAAATATCACTAATGAACTGACAGCTATTGACAAGTAACTTACTGTAAAAAATATCACTATTGAACTGACAGCTATTGACAAGTAACTTACCGTAAAAATATCACTAATGAACTGGCAACCATTGACAAGTAACTTACCGTAAAAAATATCACTAATGAACTGACAGCTATTGACAAGTAACTTAACGTGAAAAATATCACTAATGAACTGGCAGCTACTGACAAGTAACTTATCGTAAAAAATATCACTAATGAACTGGCAGCTATTGACAAGTAACTTACCGTAAAAAATATCACTATTGAACTGGCAGCTATTGACAAGTAACTTACCGTAAAAAATATCACTAATGAACTGGCAGCTATTGACAAGTAACTTACCGTAAAAAATATCACTAATGAACTGACAGCTATTGACAAGTAACTTACCGTAAAAAATATCACTAATGAACTGGCAGCTATTGACAAGTAACTTACCGTAAAAAATATCACTAATGAACTGGCAGCTATTGACAAGTAACTTACCGTAAAAAATATCACTATTGAACTGGCAGCTATTGACAAGTAACTTACCGTAAAAAATATCACTATTGAACTGGCAGCTATTGACAAGTAACTTACCGTAAAAATATCACTAATGAACTGACAGCTATTGACAAGTAACTTACCGTAAAAAATATCACTAATGAACTGACAGCTATTGACAAGTAACTTACCGTAAAAAATATCACTATTGAACTGGCAGCTATTGACAAGTAACTTACCGTAAAAAATATCACTAATGAACTGGCAGCTATTGACAAGTAACTTACCGTAAAAAATATCACTATTGAACTGGCAGCTATTGACAAGTAACTTACCGTAAAAAATATCACTATTGAACTGGCAGCTATTGACAAATAACTTACCGTAAAAAATATCACTAATGAACTGGCAGCTATTGACAAGTAACTTACCGTAAAAAATATCACTAATGAACTGACAGCTATTGACAAGTAACTTAACGCGAAAAATATCACTAATGAACTGGCAGCTACTGACAAGTAACTTATCGTAAAAAATATCACTAATGAACTGGCAGCTATTGACAAGTAACTTACCGTAAAAAATATCACTATTGAACTGGCAGCTATTGACAAGTAACTTACCGTAAAAATATCACTAATGAACTGGCAGCTATTGACAAGTAACTTACCGTAAAAAATATCACTAATGAACTGACAGCTATTGACAAGTAACTTACCATAAAAAATATCACTAATGAACTGGCAGCTATTGACAAGTAACTTACCGTAAAAAATATCACTAATGAACTGACAGCTATTGACAAGTAACTTACCGTAAAAAATATCACTAACGAACTGACAGCTATTAACAAGTAACTTAACGTGAAAAATATCACTAATGAACTGACAGCTATTGACAATTAACTTACCGTAAAAAATATCACTATTGAACTGGCAGCTATTGACAAGTAACTTACCGTAAAAAATATCACTAATGAACTGACAGCTATTGACAAGTAACTTACCGTAAAAAATATCACTAATGAACTGACAGCTATTGACAAGTAACTTACCGTAAAAAATATCACTAATGAACTGACAGCTATTGACAAGTAACTTACCGTAAAAAATATCTAATGAACTGACAGCTATTGACAAGTAACTTACCAAAAAAATATCACTAATGAACTGGCAGCTATTGACAAGTAACTTACCATAAAAAATATCACTAATGAACTGACAGCTATTGACAAGTAACTTACCGTAAAAAATATCTAATGAACTGACAGCTATTGACAAGTAACTTACCAAAAAAATATCACTAATTAACTGGCAGCTATTGACAAGTAACTTACCGTAAAAAATATCACTAATGAACTGACAGCTATTGACAAGTAACTTACTGTTAAAAATCCAATTACAGCTACTAATGTAGTGTGGGTGGAGCTGAATGAAGCCTAGTTACTGAAACCAGACACCTGTGACCACGCCCACCTGTCAATCAAAGCGTCCACGCTCTTAATCCTGCATAACTTTAAGTCTTAATATAATGTGAACAGGTGAGTTGTATATAAATTCACCCTCAGTACAGTTGACATGAACGGGGAAATTAGCTACAGAGCGACTGTTTTGAATTCACAGAGTCAGCAGATCGCAGCGGATCAATTAAGGGATGTTTGTGGAAATAATTTCACAATCTGCAGACAGCAGATGAAATAAAAACAGTCCTTATGTATTACAGGCGACACGTCCCTTCAGGAAACAGCTTGATTCAAGTCTGAACGTCTCAACGTTCAGCAATTATAAAACACGTCAAGCTTGATCCATCACGTGTTCACAGGCTAAAAACACTGCAACCCACAATGAAATGACTGGACGATGGACAGTGAGGATAAATAACTTAAACTAGACAATAAGTTAATTATAATTTATAAATCTTCAACATTTTCACATAAATGAAAAGACGCAAGAAAAAAGATTCAAATTCAAATGCTGAGAAGATCAAAAGAAAAGAAAATGTAAAGTGGAACAGACGTTTTATCACAGCCGACAGTGTCGACGTGACGGAGAGCGAGAGCGAGCGGCAGTGAATGGAAGTAGAGTCGTGTAATACGAAGACAGTGAAGCGAGGAGTACTCAGTTATCACAGTATGAGAATGAACTGAACCGTGAACATTCAAGTCTGTGATGAATGGAAACATTCAAAAGCAGATTTGGTCCATTGTCTATGTGAATATGTTGAATTTCAAGACTAGATATGTCTGAAGCTGAAGTGCGCACGCTAAAGCTGCACTACAGCTGCTGTTAGGTAACGTTAGCTCCCTCTGTTAGCTGCTGTTAGGTAACGTTAGCTCCATCATTAGCTGCTGTTAGGTAACGTTAGCTCTGTCTGTTAGCTGCTGTTAGGTAACGTTAGCTCCGTCTGTTAGCTGCTGTTAGGTAACGTTAGCTCCGTCTGTTAGCTGCTGTTAGGTAACGTTAGCTCCGTCGTTAGCTGCTGTTAGGTAACGTTAGCTGCTGTAAGGTAACGTTAGCTCCGTCTGTTAGCTGCTGTTAGGTAACGTTAGCTCCGTCTGTTAGCTGCTGTTAGGTAACGTTAGCTCCGTCTGTTAGCTGCTGTTAGGTAACGTTAGCTCCGTCGTTAGCTGCTGTTAGGTAACGTTAGCTGCTGTAAGGTAACGTTAGCTCCGTCTGTTAGCTGTGCTTCCATTGCTCAGAGCACTGGGAAAGAGGAGGGTTATAGGTGCAGTGGCGTGCCAGAACTGGAGCTGGGGGAGCAGGCAGTGTAACTGAGCTCGGCCTCTATTTAGACTTCTTCTGCCCCCTAGTGGCAAAAAAACGTAACAAATGCAGCTTCAAAGTTGTTGCAGCACTCTCAGCGGCTGAGGAAGCGAAGGTGAAGAGGTGTCTCTGACTGTAATTACTCGGATATGGTCTAATTTATGCTTTCTGTTCTCTGCACAGTGTAAAGCTGGCGTGTCTGCTGATGTAAACGGCGAGTCTCCCTGGGTCAGAGTTGATAATTGCAGGTCTCCGCACTGACAGCGACAGCTCGAGGCAGAGAGGATGAGGCTTAATTAAGGCCTAACGAGGCACCCGTCATGTCACGGGGAAAGCCGGGTGAAGGATCTTGTGCTCACGGCGACTGGCTGAAAATTTCAATCTGACATGGGGCGTTTAGATTTGTAACCCCTGCTGGATTCACTTCATCTGCGCGGTTACCGGCCGCGTGTTTGTTTAGGATCAGCTCTCAGCAAGACAAAAACTTTTCACACTTCATCTGCTCTTTGTCAAGTCGACAAACTCTTAACACTTATTCCACACGTTGAAGTATTGTCAATAGCTGTTTTTTTTTGTTACAATAAGTAACTTGTAAATAGCTGTCAGTTAATTAGTGATTTTCATAGTAAGTTACTTGTCAATAGCTGCTAGTTAATTAGTGTTTTTTTTACAGTAAAGTACTTGTCAATGGCTGCCAGTAACTATGACTGTTTACAGTAAGTTACTTGTAAATAGCTGCCAGTTAATTAGTGTTTTTAAACAGTAAGTTACTTGTCAATAGCGGCCAGTTAATTGTTTTTAAACAGTAAGTTACTTGTCAATAGCTGCCAGTTGATTGTTTTTTAAAACTACTTGTCAATAGCTGCCAGTTGATTGTTTTAAAAAAACAGTAAGTTACTTGTCAATAGCTGCCAGTTGATTGTTTTTAACAGTAAGTTACTTGTCAATAGCTGCCAGTTGATTGTTTTTAAAAACTACCTGTCAATAGCTGCCCGTTGATTGTTTTTAAACAGTAAGTTACTTGTCAATAGCTGCCAGTTGATTGTTTTTAAAAACTACTTGTCAATAGCTGCCAGTTAATTGTTTTTAAAAAACAGTAAGTTACTTGTCAATAGCTGCCAGTTGATTGTTTTTAAAAAACAGTAAGTTACTTGTCAATAGCTGCCAGTTGATTGTTTTTAAAAAACAGTAAGTTACTTGTCAATAGCTGCCAGTTGATTGTTTTTAAACAGTAAATTACTTGTCAATAGCTGCCAGTTGATTGTTTTTAACAGTAAGTTGCTTGTCAATAGCTGCCAGTTGATTGTTTTTAACAGTAAATTACTTGTCAATAGCTGGTTCACTTCACAGCTATGGAGGTTTGAGGGTTTAGTTTCACTTTAAACTTTTGAACTTTAACATCTAATAAAGTCAAAATCAGGAACACGAGCCGACATACTTCTATTTAAAAAAGCAGTTTTTATTTTTGTTATCATGTGTGAAGTATTTTCACATTGATGTGTTGATACTTTTTCCTAAATCACTTCTTCCTGGTTTCCTCGTTCTCGCCTTCTGGCTGCAGAAAGCAGCTCTGACTGTGAACTCTTTTTAAATAAAGAAATAAAACTGTTGGACAGTTGTTTACATTCTGTATATTAATGTGAATACACACTGCTGCTGGTGGTGTGTATCATACGCTGAATATTTCACGAGATGTGTTCTGATACATGAACATGAATTATGGACAGAGGCTGAGCCTGTGTGCGGTCAGCAGCGTCTATAATATTAAATGTAAACAATCTCTATTATTTAATATACATGTGAACATGAGCAGCAACACTTTCCTCTTCTAGCTTAAAAAGTTTGATTTGATCTTCTAATGAATTAACATGTTGTACTTCATTAATTCATTTATAGCTACTATAATTTCTCTTTGAGCCTCAAACAGTTATTTTAATGAAACCATCCGAGACGTTTGGAGGGAAGCCGCATAAATAGAATTATTACAGTTACAGTGAATATGAACTGAACAAGGTCAGATCATGTTTTAGCACTGAGCACTCTGTTACTCAATGTCTGAAATATTGTTATTGACAATGGTCAAACATCTACTTTCTAAAAGTAACTTAGATTACTCACAAGTGGCTGAATGAGTTTCCTCCGCTGGGTGTCCGGGCTCAGCCTCCACACGACCAAAGGAGTCAGCTGAGGGGGTTCAACATCTGATCAGGATGCCTCCTGACCCTGGGGCAGACCCAGAACCTGCTGGGGGGACGACATAGTCCATCTATTACAGGTAGGTTACTGTAAACAAACGAACAAACACAGGCAGCCATGCTGGTTTCAGTAACCAGGCGTCATTCAGCCGCCTCAGCTCCACCCACGCTACGATTGTAGCTGTAATCTGATATTTAACTGTAAGTTACTTGTCAATAGCTGCCAGTTAATTCGTTTTTTAAAACAGTAAGTTACTTGTCAATAGCTGCCAGTTAATTAGTTTTTTTAAAACAGTAAGTTACTTGTCAATAGCTGCCAGTTAATTCGTTTTTTTAAAACAGTAAGTTACTTGTCAATAGCTGCCAGTTAATTCACGTTTTATTTTTTTTAAACAGTAAGTTACTTGTCAATAGCTGCCAGTTCACGTTTTATTTTTTTAAACAGTAAGTTACTCGTCAATAGCTGCCAGTTAATTCATGTTGTTTTTTAAAACAGTAAGTTACTCGTCAATAGCTGCCAGTTAATTCACGTTTTATTTTTTTTAAACAGTAAGTTACTTGTCAATAGCTGCCAGTTCACGTTTTATTTTTTTAAACAGTAAGTTACTCGTCAATAGCTGCCAGTTAATTCATGTTGTTTTTTAAAACAGTAAGTTACTCGTCAATAGCTGCCAGTTAATTCATGTTGTTTTTTAAAACAGTAAGTTACTTGTCAATAGCTGCCAGTTAATTCATGTTGTTTTTTAAAACAGTAAGTTACTTGTCAATAGCTGCCAGTTAATTCATGTTGTTTTTTAAACAGTAAGTTACTTGTCAATAGCTGTCAGTTAATTCATGTTGTTTTTTAAAACAGTAAGTTACTCGTCAATAGCTGCCAGTTAATTCATGTTGTTTTTTAAAACAGTAAGTTACTCGTCAATAGCTGCCAGTTAATTCATGTTGTTTTTTAAAACAGTAAGTTACTCGTCAATAGCTGCCAGTTAATTCATGTTGTTTTTTAAAACAGTAAGTTACTTGTCAATAGCTGCCAGTTAATTCACGTTGTTTTTTTAAAACAGTAAGTTACTCGTCAATAGCTGCCAGTTAATTCACGTTTTATTTTTTAAACAGTTACTTGTCAATAGACCCTGGACAGACCCAGAACCTGCTGGAGGGACTTAGGGAAGTAGCTTACTGTAAAAACAAAAAAACACAGTTACTGGCAGCCATTGACAAGTACCATACAAGCAACACTTCTCAGATGATAAAATAACGTTTTGTTGATCATTAAAGACAGGATTCTTATTTTCAGGTGATAAAAACATCTTTCTGAATATTCTATTGACTTCCTGCCAACAGATGCTCCTGAATCTTACACACTGGACCTTTAAAATACTCATTTCAGCTGTGAGGTAAATGTGGAGACAGTAGTCAGACAGTAAATGTTCTTTCCTGCTTTTACCAGATGAAATGAAGAAGAAACACGTCACCCTGCCTTTATTTAGAGACGCTGCCGCCTCGGCCTCAGATTTCATTACTCTGGGCTCAGTTTGGTCTGATAAGTTACAGACGCTCAGATTTATCTCACACACTTTGTGTTTGATGCTGCCCGCCTGAGTAACCATCTTCTTCTTCCTCCTCGTTATCTTCTCAGATTGTGTTCTTCCCACTGATTGGTCGCCTCCCGTCCTCGAGTGGCTCCATAGAAACAGAACCTGTGACCAAAACCGGCGAGATGCGTCTTCATTTATGGTGAAAAACTTTTATTTTAGAGTGACTGGAGGTTCAGAGCGGATTAGGAAGGATGTCATGGATGAGTGAAATCCCTCCTGTTACCACGGTAACGGTGATGGCTGCACAGAAGCTTCTCCACCAGGATGACGTCGGTGCCAAACTGACTCTGCTGCCGCCGTCTTCTTCCTCAAAAATGAATGTTTAGAAGGATCAGCTGATAATAAACCTGATGCTCATTAATCATGCAGAACGCTGAATATGAACAGAACCTCAAACAGTTTATTTGGACTTAGCAGCAAGTTTACAGCTGCAGGAAGTCAGAGAGGAAACACTTCCTTCAGGGTGATTAAAATAACGACAGAAACGTCACGTTGTAATAAACTGGAATCGTCTTTTAACTTGCATAAAACATCTGGTCCAACGATTACAACTCGTACATTCACAAATTAAATATTAAATCGTCTCTTCAGGCTCAGGCGACGGCCTGCGTGTCTGCGGAACAAGTCTGGACGTCTTTGTAGACACGACACAGTCAGCGTGGTCTCTCAGGTGGAGTCCCTCCTCCACCCCTCAGAGAGGTGAAGCCTTCGGAGGCAGCACATGAAGGAGGAGGAGGCCGGACATCAGTAGGTCTTCTTCCAGGAGCGGAGGTACATCTGGAAGGGGAGCAGGGGGTTTCTGTTCTGCAGGCTCGGGCTGAAGACGTCAAACTCTGCTCTCCGCACTCTCTGCAGGTAATCCTCCAACACCACCTGCAGCACGGGAAGAGCCGGGTTAGTTTGCATCACTGATGGAGCCTGACTTCATGCATCTATGAAGCGTGGATGCATTAGAGCGTAACTCTGTGCTTTTTGAACCTGGACCTTATTTTAAGGGTTCCCACACCTTTTTCATGAACAAATTCAAGCACTTTTCAAGCACCTTCAAGCACCAGTTTTTCCATTTTTCCAGCACCTTTAAATAGGTAGCCTACTAGTTGTGTTTGCCATGATGGTCATGGGAAGCGCAGCGGTGCCACTGTATGGCATAATAATATGGGTCTAATTAGCATTATTTCATATGGTGGTAGATTGACTGTTTAGATTTTTAACTAATTGTGAATTGGCTTGTATTCTCAGCTTGTGAGCGGTGTATTGTGTAACTACCATAGCGCAATAACAGTGACCAACAGGTGTGGATAGTAGTCTACTGTTATTTCTCTGCAGAACACCAAGCGAGTATGATAACTGAGTTCTGCATGTAAAGGCATCGGATCAAGCGCGTAGCCGCTTAGGAAACATTTCTGTTTTCTCTTGGTTTATTGAGATAGACATCACACAAATTTCAAGCACTTTCAAGCACTTCACAAAAAATTCAAGCATTTTCACAACCTTGAAAACACTGAATTGAAATTCAAGCACTTTCAAGGAATTCAAGCACCCGTGGGAACCCTGTATTTTTCCATGTTTTTGTGTCAAAGTGAGTCTGACTGAAATTTACGCTGCAAAGAAGAAACAGGAAGTTTAATCTGATCTGAGAGCTGTGGTCAAAAACCACCTCGATAACGCTGCTTAATCAGAGCGATAACGGTGAGTTCAGGCGACGGTGGAAACGTGAACGCTTTGCTTAGTTATGTAAAAGATTTTCACCGTCACGGCTGAACGTTCAGCCACGATGTGCACGAGGACTTTGATTTATGGGAGCTGCTCTCCGGAGGCTGCACAGCTCTGCAGACTCTCCGGTGTTGCTGTGGGCGTTGTGATCCTCTGCCCACAGACGGGATCAAACCAAAGCTCCGGAAAACGTTTCACTTCTCCGCGGGCTTCCGTCCAAACACACCATCGCACTGCAGATTCAACACTGTGTCACTTTGACACAGAAACACGAGACACGCTGCCGAAGTCAGGCTTTAAAAGAGTTTGTCGCTCAGCTTTTTACAACCCGAGTGACTGTGACTGTCTCCACATTATTTTGGACCTGAACTCTGATTGTTCTGTTGGAGCCCGGCGAGCTTTAAACGGGTCCGTGTGTCACAGAGCTGCAGAGGTCTGTGGGCGGCGGGTTTCATGTCCCTCGGGCTTCACCAGCATCTCTCTGCGATTCCTGCACATTTAATTTCCAGCACGCTGCGACGTTATTTTCACGTGGTCGAGCATCACACACACACACACACACACACACACACACACACACACACACACACACACACACACACACACACACACACACAGACTTTTCAGCAGAAAACTGTGAACATTTTATTATTATATATTCAGCAGCAGAGATGAAACCCTGTTCACAGTCATCATGAACTCTTGCATATTTGATTTTTTTATGACCTGTGGGTTCATTCAGAGCCTCGTCTCCTCTGACCGACACGTCGAAGCGGTTTCGCGTCGCCAGGTATCAGTCAGCAGGTTGATGGGCGTCGAACACTCGCACATACACGATGGAACCAAACATCTTTCCGCGCGGGAACATGCACAGTCCATACGGACTCTTCATAGAAATATAAACACGGTTTTGAAGCTGCTGGTTATAATGTGCTGTTTTATAAATCCATGACGCTCAGAGATGAAAGTATGATTTACTTTGATGTGACAGACAGCACAGGGACTTCATTATTTGATGCACTAAATCTACTCAGAGAGAGAGAGAGCTCAGAAAATGTTTGTGTTCATGTTGATGCAGCTTCTAATCCAACAGTTCCACACTCTGTCTGCTCTCACACTGTGTAACTTTAGTTACATAGTTAACATTTAGTTACAACATGTAACTACCACTAACGCTTTGGACCACGAGCAAGAAGAAGAGGAAGAAGAAGAAGAAGAAGAAGAAGAGGAAAAAGAAGAAGAAGAGGAAGAAGAAGAGGAAAAAGAAGAAGAAGAGGAAGAAGAAGAAGAGGAGGTGACCAGGCTCAGCAGCTTCTATGGACATAATGGCAGAGGAGAAGAGAGTGAAGAGGACGCTGACGGAGGAAGCTAAGAAGAGAAAAGGAGAGAGTGAGCGAACAAGAAGAGTAACGGCACAACTGTTAGCTCAGTCTGTTAGCTGCTGTTAGCTCATGTTAGCTGCTGTTAGCTCATGTTAGCTGCTGTTAGCTCAGTCTGTTAGCTGCTGTTAGCTCAGTTTGTTAGCTGCTGTTAGCTCATGTTAGCTGCTGTTAGCTCATGTTAGCTGCTGTTAGCTCAGTCTGTTAGCTGCTGTTAGCTCAGTCTGTTAGCTGCTGTTAACTCAGTCTGTTAGCTGCTGTTAGCTCAGTTTGTTAGCTGCTGTTAGCTCATGTTAGCTCAGTTTGTTAGCTGCTGTTAACCTATGTTAGCTCAGTTTGTTAGCTTATGTTAGCTCAGTTTGTTAGCTTATGTTAGCTCAGTTTGTTAGCTTATGTTAGCTCAGTTTGTTAGCTTATGTTAGCTCAGTTTGTTAGCTTATGTTAGCTCAGTTTGTTAGCTGCTGTTATCTGCTGTAAGCTCAGTTTTTTAGCTGCTGTTAGCTCAGTTTGTTAGCTGCTGTTATCTGCTGTTAGCTCAGTTTGTTAGCTGCTGTTAGCTCAGTTTGTTAGCTGCTGTTATCTGCTGTTAGCTCAGTTCGTGAGCTGCTGTTAGCCTATGTTAACTCAGTCTGTTAGGTGATGTTAGCCTATGTTAGCTCAGTCTGTTAACTGCTGTTAGCTGAGTTCGTTAGCTGCTGTTAGCCTAGCTGCTGCTAGCTCAGTTCGTCAGCGTGGCAGTGAGAGGCAGTCACTGAGTGTTTGTACCACAGGTGTTATGGACGACCAGAAGAAAGAGGAGATAACCGGGCTCAGCAGCTTCTATGGACATGATGGCAGAGGAGAAGAGAGTGAAGAGGACGCTGACGGAGGAAGCTAAGAAGAGAAAAGGAGAGAGTGAGCGAGCAAGAAGCCGCCGGACAAGAGTAAATGTGGGACTGACTTTTAGTGGTTGGTGAGAGCTTGGTGAGATAAAAGCTGCAGCACTGAACTCCCGCTGCTTTAACAACAAGCCTGACGTCCGTTAATTTCAGGCTAATGTGCTGCAGACGGCCCCGACACTGACACCTCATGAGTCACCATGTTGTTGTTGTTGCTTCATCTGAATATCAGCCCATCATATTCATGCAGTGCGCACACAGAGACGATCTTTGAGACGGTGTTACGATCGTCTCATCTGATGTTTGAGGACTTACGGTTTGGAGGAAGGCCGGAGTCGCAGCTGCTGGGACGTTTCTGCTGAACGATCTCGCCTGAAAGAGAAAAACAGAAATCTGAAAACTGCATCCACAGAGCGAGACAAAGATTTTCATTATTTTCATTCTACCTCAGCTCAGACATTTAACGTGCAGATTCATCGCAGCAATAAGTCCTGTGACGGTCGTAGAGGGGGGGCAGATGTGTCATGTCCAGCTGTTGGTAGTGTTGTAGAGGCGGTCCTCTCTTCAGGAGGTCTGTGAAGGTCTAGAGGGACGCCCCTGATCTGTAGGAGCTGGTAGGACGTTCCACCAACAGGGAACAACAGACAGAAAAGTTTGGACTGTCCTGAGCCAGGAGGAGGAAACGTGTCTGTGTGAGGACGATCCACTTTGTAGTCAGCGTTAGAGATCTGAGTTTAACGTGGCGGCTGCAGGTCGACAGCTCCATGATCAGCGAGCCGCCACGTTCTGGATCATCTGAAGAGGTTTCACCGTGCAGGCTGGGAGGACGCAGCTCGTGTCAGGTGAGGCCTGATTTTTCCAGGAGGATTTCGTGAACCTGCCACCATCCGATACTTCCACTCACCACAGGTGACTGACGGGCATCTCAGTCCACCACACTCGGCTCCACCCAAGCTTTAATTCAGTCTAAAGAACTTTCAGGTGATTACACACTGATGGAAACACACTGATATATTATGTAACGCCATATTCAGCTCCTGTCCTGAACCTTACACACTGGACCTTTAAATGTTTCAAACACGGGAGCTGTTAAATCTATTTACTGATCCAACATAAATCTGCATAAATCAGCGCAGCTCTTCTCTAACTGACTCAGTCAGCAGAAGGCAGTAAACACAGCGGATGCATGCGGGAGGAGGTTTATTTAAATCTTTGTTTGCCCTCAGTTAAGAATCAGGAACAGTCTTAATTGGTATAAACAAGGTTCAGTGAAATGTAAATGCTGATGAGTGTTTGGGCAGCAGCTTAATGAAAAAAGCAAAAACATTAAACGAGGCCTGTAAGTGGCAGCTAATGAGCCTCCAACTCAATTAGCAGGTTAGCACTAAAACTGAAGACTGAGGGCATTTTAAATTACCCATCATGCAGCATGACAGAGCGTCAACTGATCTGAAGTGTAAAAAAAAAAAAAAAAAAAAAAACTCGGCACGCCGTTTTGTTCCCGCCAGCCGGCTGAGTGGCTTAAAGGGGCGTTCGAGTGCATTACGAAACCCGAGCGCCGGAGGCGAGCGCTCACTTTAGCTCATCTGCACCCACAGGAGCTGCAGGAGGGCGAGATCCGGTGTGAAGGACGAAGACGTTGGACATTTGGACATGGGGACTTATAGAGACTGACTCACTTCTGGAGCCAGCCTCAAGTGGACGTCACCCATCTGTTTGTGGAAGATCCAAGCCGAGAGTTCTCGGATCTTGGGGCCAGAAGTGAGCATGTTGCATTTGGGGTTTTTGCAGTTCCGTCTGGTCTTGAGCCTTCGCGTAGTTCCCAGTTTGAGAGTTTGGTCTGAGTTTGGTGAGCCGGACGGACCAAGCCCTAAGCACAGGTCACTAATAGGCGGACCGTGGTGCGGGTCCAGACCCATTCTCTGTCCAGAACATCATGCTGAGTGGAAGAAGACTTCAACCATGAAACTGTTTACACAGAGAAGTTTCTTCATTAGTCTCTATACAGTCAGGCTTCCTGTTGCAACCAGCTGGCAGGTTAATGTTCTTGTGTCAGATCAAATCCCTGCAGCCGGGTTCAACATGTGCTGTCATGCGTGGTCGTGTGTTTTACGTACGTGTTCTAGATGCACGTGAGCCTGACTCGCGATGTCGTACGCGACGTCCCGGACGTTCTGCTCCCGGCTGCCGCGGATGAAGTCCTCCTGAGAAGCTCCGTGCTGCAGACGGACAGAGACAGAGACACGCGATGGACAGGACTGTCAACAAGTCCGACACTTAAATAAATAAATAAAGAAGTAAATAAAGAAATAAATAAATAAAGAAGTAAATAAAGAAATAAATAAATAAAGAAGTAAATAAATAAATAAATAAATAAAGAAGTAAATAAATAAATAAAGCTCATAACAACAGTCTGAAGCTTCTCACGACTGAACATCCACATGAAACATTTTAGTGAGATCACATCACAAAGATTAAATACGAACACATGGCAGTGAGTGAAATGAATTATGCAACAAGTTCATATGTCATGTAAGTATATACATTCAGTCTGCTGTTGTATTTGATATGAATAATAATGAACCTTAATGAATCCATATTATTCATGCGCAGGCTCCTAAATCATCATCAGCTTCATCTCAAGAGAGACGAGCAGAGAGAAGAACGACGATTCTGAACTGAACCGAGCTCGGATTTTATCTCAGGTATGAGAACCAATGACGGGAGAACAATTTCTACACTGAGAACTGGAGGTTGTCTGAAGGTTGTCTGAAGGTTGTCTGAAGGTTTCATGAGGAAAATGACAGAAACAAAAATGTAGGAAGGTTAAAGCAGACAGAGAGAGGAACACCATGCAGATAAAACAGCTGAATATTTGATTCATTGTTTTTATTGGAGTTCTGCATGTTGTGAGATTGTGTTTTGTACAAAGGCATTACTTAAAACACACACAACAAAAACACCAACACCACACACACAAAAACAACCACACAAACACACACCATCAGACACACAACACACACACACACACACTAACATGCACACACCTACACACCATCAGATACACTAACACACACCAACACACCAACAGACACACACACACACACACACACACACACACACACACCAACACACACACAGCAACATGCACACACCTACACACCATCAGATACACTAACACACCAACACACACACATACACACACCAACACACCATCAGACACACTAACACACACATACACACACCAACAGACACACACACACACACACACACAACACAACAAAGAAAACACAACACCACACACAACAGCAACATGACACACAAACAACACAAAACACACACACACACCATCAGACACACACCAACACACACACACCATCAGACACAACAACACACACACACCAACACACACACACCATCAGACACACACCAACACACACACACCATCAGACACACACCAACACACACACACCATCAGACACACACCAACACACAAACACACAAAAAACAACACACAACCAACACCACCAAAAACCACAACACAAAACAACACACACACACACCACACACACACACACACACACACCATCAGAACACACAACACACACACACCATCAGAACCACCACACAACACAAACACACGCACACACACACCATCATCAGACACACACACACACACACACACCACACACACACACACACACACACACCACACACACACACAGCAGGAAGTTCTCTGTCTGTTTGTCTGCAGACAGCGCCCTCTTCAGGCGGCAGAGAGGAGGTGATGTGAGGTGAGCGCACTCAGAAAGCCCTCGGGTCAAAACGTCATAGAGACTTTAAGAGCAGACCCCTCCTCCTCCTCCTCCCTCCTCCACCCTGCACCCTCCTCCACCCTCCTCCTCCTCCCTCCTCCACCCTGCACCCTCCTCCTCCACCCTGCACCCTCCTCCTCCACCCTGCACCCTCCTCCCTCCTCCACCGTCCTCCACCCTCACAGAGACCCTCCAGCAGCATTTTGTTGTCCTCTCTGTGGGACAGACTGTTTGGGGCGTCATTTGTTTCTCTGCAGTTTGAAGCGTCTCTGTTGTTCAGACACATGGATGAATGTTTCTCTGCCGACATCATGGCCGAGCCGAGCCGGGAGTCAGCCCAACACGTGAAGGCGAAAAAACTTTAAACCAGCTGAGCGAGGTCAGAGCTCGAGCTTCACTGCTGTCTGAGAAAACTTCAGTTTCAGGTCTTAAAGAAGAAGTTCACCACCTGTGACCGATGTTATGTCAGTGTTTCAGAAGAGTCCCAGAAACGGGTCTCTGCTCGGCTCGGTTCTATTTCTGACGCCGCGAGCAGGATTTTCAAAATAAAATACCCCCATGCAAACTGCCGACCGTAAAAACAGACAAAGGAGAAACAAATGAAGCACGTAGCATGAACCAGGAAAATGACAAATGTGAGCAGGAAAACAAAGTCTGGACTGGGAAACGTTTCTGAAACGCTCCTGGTGGGTTTGAAATTGATGTAGGACGGAACAGAACGCAGCCGAGACGGGCCGGGTGGGGTTCTGCTTCTTTGACTCACCAGCATGCAGACGTCCATGGGCAGGTAGACTTTCCGTCGGCTGCTGTGATAAGGAGTCGCTCTCAGACACGTCACGATTCCCTGAGCTTTACCGATGTGACTCGCCGCGTGGTCTGCGTGGACGTCTTTAATCCCTGACCAACAAAACACACACAGAGAGAGTTTGGGATTATTTACACATCTGAACTCTGCAGCTGGAGCAGAGAGGTCATGCATTAGAAGTGGAACGGGTCCTCACCTAAACACTCGAGCAGCAGGTAGATCAAGGAGGACTGTGTGTTCTCCGAGTACGCCTCCAGCTCCTGAAGGTTCCTGTAGGCTCGGTCATCCAGGTCCTTTTCCTGGTCAAACACTTTTCGTTAATTACACCAAATGTGACAAAGTCGGTTCACTTGAGATCGTCGCAGCAAATCAACTGAAAATATTTAAAGGGACAGTCGCCTCCACCCGTCCCAACCACTGCTCCTTCAGCCTCCTGCGCTCCGGGAGCAGAATGAGGCGGTTTGATCCATCAGACTGTCAGGAAGCTGAACTCCCTCCGTCTTTCCTGTTAGCTGCTGTTTGCATCAGGGAAACGAGTTCAGCGGCTAGCGATGCAGATCCTGACAGAGTGATGGAGCAACGACCGGAGAAGCTGCTGAAGTTGTTGAGCGGCAAACTAAAGGCCTGCAGTGCAGGACGAGCCACCAAGGACGGAGCAAAGATCAGCCCACATGACGCCAGAAGGTCTCAAACTCAGAGACTTCCTCAAGGTGAATTAAAGGATCTTACTCTCTCTGTGATGATCCTCAGCAGCCATCTCTTTGTCAGGTGATGTTTCCTCACCGCCTACAAAACATCATCCAGCAGTTACTCCACAAACACGAGCTCCTCGTCATCAAACCTCTGAGTGCAGGTTCATATTTACCCTCCACAGCTCGGCGCTGACCGGCTGGCTCGGAGGATCGCCTCTGTAGATTTCTTCGATGGCCGTCTTCCAGAACTGCATCCGCATTAAACCGATGGTCTTCTGGGAGACGGAGTCCTTCACCTTGAGGAGAAACAAACAGCTGGCGTGAAAAGGATGCTGTGATATAGGTTTTAAATATTAATGATGACTGACGGCGTGTCCCATCCAGCCTGGCTGTAGGAATACCTGCCTGAGCCAGCTCCACGTTAAAGGCCCTCAGAGCCAAAGAGGAGCGCCGCGCCTCCTCTGGGAGGAGGAGGGAGGACACGAAGCCGTCATAGTCTCTAGACCTGAGGAGGAGAAGCAGAAGAAGTCACCTGTAACCACACCCACCTGTCAATCAAAGCGTCTCCGCTCTTACTCCTGCATAACTTTAAGCCTTAATATAATGTGAACAGGTGAGTTGTATATAAATTCACCCTCAGTACAGTTGTCATGAACGGGGAAATTAGCTACAGAGACCAAAACTGTTTTTTGTACCAGGCTGTAAACATGTTTATTTCTGCTGTGAAACATGGGGACTTATGGAGACTGACTCACTGCTGGAGCCAGCCTCAGGTGGACGTTTGAGGAACTGCAGTTTTTATTTGTCACTTCCAAATTAACATAATTTCCCTGCTTAGTTTTGTTTTTTTTGTCCTTTCTTAATCCACGACTCGTGTTGTGACGCCTCCCATCCTGATCTGTGGAAATAAACTCGGAGCCGGCGGACTCAATCCAACAGACACGAGACTCACTCTGGTTTTTACCTGAGCTGTTACTTTAATCTCTGGCTCTTATTCACTGCACCTGTTGCTACATTATGACTTTCACCCTTTAGGTCTTCATGTTTCTTCTTATTTGTTTCGTTGTTGTAGTTTTATGCTTTTTACTTTTCTTCTAATCTCCAGTTTTTCATGTTCTCTGACCATCAGAACTGTTTGTGTCTGTTTCTGTTTGTACTCTGCTCTGTGAAGCAGCTCTGCATGAAATATTAATACATGAAGGTAGTGACAGCATAGTGTGTTATATATGTGTTATAGAACATGTGACATAATCTGTGCACAGAGCCTGAGTCTGACACGCTGTATACATATAAATCTATAATACATGTGTATTTAAAGACAGCTGCTCTGTGGCTGCAGGTAAACTCAGGTCACCTGACCGGCTCCGGTCAGACTCACCTGACCAGCTCCAGGCAGTACTTCTCATCCGGCTGGGAGTCGCTGGTCGCCGCCCTCACGCTCTGGATTCGGGCCGCTGTCTGCACGCAGACTCCGGGTGCCAGCCTCCGGTGCAGGGCCCGGTGCAGGGCCCGGTGCACCGAACCGGAGCCGCCGAACATGGAGGCCATGCTTCAACCTTCAGCTGTGTCACGGGAAAAACAGTCCCCAGCCCGGCATTGACGTGCATGAACGTTCCGCTTCGTGCGACGTTAAAGAGCCGCCGCGACACAAACATTATATTCATCATAAAAATCATATAATGTCTTACACTCATATGAAATAATAAAAACGTTAAATATCAGCAGGTCAACCAGCTGTAACAATACCGGAAACTGGACGATACTGCCGCCAAAATAAGACAAGGGAATAAATAAATAAATAAATAATTACACAATAAATACACACACACACACACACACACACACACACACACACACATATATGTACATATATATATATACATATATATACACACACACACACACACACACATATATACACACACATATATATATGTGTGTGTATATATATGTATATATATATACACACATATATATATACACACACACACACAGACACACATACTGTCTGTCTGTCTGTCTGTCTGTCTGTCTGTCTGTCTGTCTGTCTGTCTGTCTGTCTGTCTGTCTGTCTGTCTGTCTGTCTTCAGTCCCAGATGAACGGCCCCTCCTGAAGGATCGGACCCAGCACAGACCTCCTACACGTCTGGAAACAGCCCTGAAGTTTTTCGATTTCCTCCCGGACAAACAGCTTGACTGGCAGGAGGTGACAACAGCCGACATTAAATCCTTCCCACGATGTTCGGAGCTCCATCCGGCTGTTGTTTACCTCCTCCACCTCCTCCTCAGGCCTGTCAATCTGCCCTTCATGCTGTCTGACGGGAAAGAGACTCAGCCACATGTCCGTCACTCCTCCTCTTCCTCAAATACAGCTCAGGCAAACATGTTTCAGGTGAAGACGCTGAAGATTAGTTCAGCAAACGAAGAAGAAGACGAAGAAGACGAAAAAGAAGAAGATGAAGACAAAGAAGAAGAAGACAAAGAAGAAGAAGAAGAAGACGAAGAAGAAGTAGTCTTGGCCTTGTCTCGATAAACTCTGGTCCTTGTTGTGGAGAAGTTGCTGCAGTCAAAGGTCAAAGGTCAGGAGTTCAGAAAGTGTTCAGGAGCCTCT
The DNA here is from genome assembly GCA_004119915.2 of Collichthys lucidus. NCBI lineage: Eukaryota > Metazoa > Chordata > Actinopteri > Sciaenidae > Collichthys > Collichthys lucidus. The sequence continues at coordinate 32,761,888 of CM014091.1, forward strand.
GATGTCTGATGCTGTTTTATTTATTATTATTATTATTATTATTATTATTATTATTATTATTATGTCTATGAAGGCAGCAACAGGTCTCTGTGACCCTGGACACCACAGTGTGGAGATAGACTGGCACCTACTGTTCCCAACCAAAGACAAACAACTGATACTGCTGAGGACCTCAAGGCCCACACGGGACCTCAAGGCCCACACGGGACCTCAAGGCCCACACGGGACCTCAAGGCCACACGGGACCTCAAGGCCACATGGGACCTCAAGGCCACACGGGACCTCAAGGCCACACGGGACCTCAAGGCCACACGGGACCTCAAGGCCACACGGGACCTCAAGGCCACATGGGACCTCGTTAACCTCAGGAGAGGAAAGTCCAGACTTGCTGATGAGCAGTAGCAGAGCCGATGTTGTACCAGAACTGGAGCTGGCCGAGCGATCAGTGTAACTGGGCTCAGCAGTTGCGGTAAAAGTTGTCAGGGATGTGGGATTGTTGGTTTGAGGAGAGATACGTGTGCCCTGTCCTCAGTGTGGGTAGATCAGAGGTCAGGATGTTCTTACTGTGTCTGCGCAGATCGACCGCTGCTGCTTAAAAGCTTCTCAGAACAAACTGTCCTGCGTACCCGATGCTATCGGAGAGTACATTCTGTACTCGAGCACAAAAAGCATGAGTCAACATCAGATTTCCAGCCTTTTGTGTCAGTGTATTATAAGCAGCATCAAAGCTGAAGACTGAACTGACCTCTGCAGCGACGGACTCAATAATCAATCCAGATCCAACAAGTTAGAAATCACTACCGTCCAAATGACGGTGTGTTTACGACTCTGTCAGACAGCAGAGCTCCGACAGTCTGCTGTTGTTTCACGCTCACAGCAGGAAAACCAGCGCTCTCCTCCTGGGTGATAATTGTCGCGCCATCAGACGAGCCAGAGCTCCCCCCGGCTGAGCATCGACAGGATCCCAGCAGGTTCATGTCTGCCCAAAAACAAAGCAGGACTCAATGTGTGGATGGATTTCTCACCGCCTGTGGTGAGAGGACGACGTGTTTTCATCAGTATTTGTTTGACTTCATGTTCACTGCATGCAAAAGAAGTTCTCTGCCGCCATCGACCAGAAATCACACAAAGTAATCTGACTGACGCGACGTTGAGAGAGCATCGCGAGACTTTTAACGACATGCATCACGAGACTTTTAACGACATGCATCGCGAGACTTTTAACGACATGCATCGCGAGACTTTTAACGACATGCATCGCGAGACTTTTAACGACATGCATCGCGAGACTTTTAACGACATGCATCACGAGACTTTTAACGACATGCATCAGGAGACTTTTTTGTTTCAACATGCTCCTCGACTCGATTACTGTAACACCCTCCTGACAGGCCACGCAAAGCTCTCGACCTTCCAGTCCGTCTACGTTCCAACCCTCCACGATGGTCGTGAGCTTTGAGTGGTGACCCGAACACGAGCGGCTGAAACGAGGTGGCCGAGCTCAGCCTTAGAGATAGGGCGAGGGGCTGGGAGTAGAGCTGCTGCTCCTTCGTGCTGAGGTGGTTCAACATCTGATCAAGGTGCCACCTGGGCGCCTCCCTTCAACTGGGAGGAGACCCCGGGGCAGATGGAGAACCTACTGGAGGGACTACATGGTCCATCCAGCCTGGGAAGGCCTCGGGATCCTCCAGGAGGAGCTGGGATCAGTTCTTGCTGAACCTGCTGCCACCACGACCCGACCACGGATAAGACATGGATGGACACATTCAGGAATAGTTTTGTTTGAGGATTAAAACCTTGTGTGAACAGTGTCGACGCAGAAAACTCAGCCGCTGTTCCTCCTAACGCTTCGTTTGTGAAATATTTATATGTCAAAATGTGTTAAATATGAAGCAAGGTGTTTCTTTTTTTATCAGCTTAAGACCCAGAAATTTTCTCAGGAGTTGGTGGAGACCAAAAACAGAGTTTAAAGAGTGAATCGTCGTAGTTTACAGCAGGATTAAGATTCATCAAACAGCGAGTTTGAGTCCACATCATAGAAATGATCATTCCGCCTGTGTCTGAGCTATTTTTATGATTCCTCAGTGACTCAGATATCCTGATACTTTTCAAACAGTCTTTGTGAGGCTAAAAAGATCAATCTGAGTTTTCTGCTCAAAGAGCCAGCACTGCAGATTTTTCTGTCTGAGGTTGGATGTCTTGTCTTTCTGTCGTCTCCTGCGAGGGTGTTAAAGTCAAGTATCAGAAATCAGAGAGACGTAGCTGAAGTTTCTCAGTTTCAGTCCTGGTGTTTGCCACAGACCCATCTGAGCTGAGGTCGGTCCCTGAGGTCTGTCGGCTCTAACGTGGAGAACCAGCTGCACTGGCAGGCGTACGCCCGTAAACCTCTCCTCTTCTTCAGCTTGGCTCTGAGCTTCTGACGGTCCGGCATGTTGTTCCTGCAGACACACAGAAAGTGGTGAAAGTTTACTGTAGCGCAATCAGCTCATTGATTAATCCACAGATTGAATACTCAATTCAGGTTTCAGACAGTCTGCGGGGACGTCACAGAGACTACGTCCAGGTTTTAGACAGTCTGTGGGGACGTCACGGAGACTACGTCCAGGTTTTATACAGTCTGCGGGGACGTCACGGAGACTACGTCCAGGTTTTAGACAGTCTGCGGGGACGTCACGGAGACTACGTCCAGGTTTTATACAGTCTGCGAGGACGTCACAGAGACTACGTCCAGGTTTTAGACAGTCTGCGAGGACGTCACAGAGACTACGTCCAGGTTTTAGACAGTCTGCGAGGACGTCACAGAGACTACGTCCAGGTTTTAGACAGTCTGCGGGGACGTCACGGAGACTACGTCCAGGTTTTATACAGTCTGCGAGGACGTCACGGAGACTACGTCCAGGTTTTAGACAGTCTGCGGAGACGTCACGGAGACTACGTCCAGGTTTTAGACAGTCTGCGGGGACATCACGGAGACTACGTCCAGGTTTTAAACAGTCTGCGGGGACGTCACGGAGACTACGTCCAGGTTTTAGACAGTCTGCGGGGACATCACGGAGACTACGTCCAGGTTTTAGACAGTCTGTGGGGACATCACGGAGACTACGTCCAGGTTTTAGACAGTCTGCGGAGACGTCACAGAGACTACGTCCAGGTTTTAGATAGTCTGCGGGGACGTCACAGAGACTACGTCCAGGTTTTAGATAGTCTGCGGGGACGTCACGGAGACTACGTCCAGGTTTTAGACAGTCTGCGGGGACGTCACGGAGACTACGTCCAGGTTTTAGATAGTCTGCGGGGACGTCACAGAGACTACGTCCAGGTTTTAGATAGTCTGCGGGGACGTCACGGAGACTACGTCCAGGTTTTAGATAGTCTGCGGGGACGTCACGGAGACTACGTCCAGGTTCAGGTGTGTTACAAACAAACTCCTTTCTTAATTAATCTCATCACGGCTACAATAATGATCCTAAATTCACACTCAGTGTAAATTGTTTTTTAGCAGCCACTGTGCACATGCTCACTTATGACATGAAATCATTTAAATTCTCTCTGTGAGTCTCTTAATTAAAATATAACATGGAATAATTAAACAAACGTGTGGGTAGCTTCAGTGAGAGCGTGAGAAGAACAACAGTCTGGTTGTGAGACAATATTCAGAGGACGATGTTAAACATCAGTTCATCAGTCACATGAAACTGAATCACAGCTCAGCATCGTGTAAACATGCTTCAGTGGAGGACGAGTCATTGAAGAAGAGAAGACGTTCAAATATTAAAAGAACGGTTGTCGAGTTAAAGCTGAAGTTTAGTTTAAGAGTCTGTTCTGTTCTTATCTGACGTCTGAAGGACAAACTCGCCGTCCTGAGTGCAAAAGTAAATTGCTGCTGTAGTGCTGAAGCGTCAGCGCTCAGTGGTTTTATGCTGGTGTGTCTGAGATGGGATTTACAGACTGCCTTCTGGTCACATCTTTACTGTCTCTCTGTGTGAACAGTCACACCGGGAAAACATGAGTCCAGCTCTTTGAGACGCTTTGATTAGATTAGATTCAACTTTACTGTCAAAGAAATCTACAAGGCACAAAACCAACATGGCGTCCTTTCTTAATCTACACTCCACTCGTGTTGTGACGGCTTCAGTCCAGACCTGCCTCCCATCCTGATCTGTGGAATCTGTGAAAACCACTATGAAGCGCAAAAAAATACGACGAAGCCGGCGGACTCAATCAAACACTCACTGACTGCTGTTAAAGGAAAAGGTGATGTAACACAGAGGTGAACACGGTGACGTACCGCTGCGAAGAAAACAACAAAGTTCATTCCATTCTGATTTTATTTACTCAAACTTTATTTGGATCAAGTCGATCTTTATTTTTAAGACAGATCAGGAGCCTGCATGACTCAGTTAAATCTCCACACACTGACTTAAATCACATATTTTTGGAGGATATCATTATCTCCATCTGTCATAAATAAACGCCCATAAATCGAAAAGAGTTTTCCTCAGTATAAAAGTATAAAAGGAGATTTCTTCTGAGGCGGAGCCAACATAACAAATCACCTGCACTCTCTGAAATAATAGTTTAGTTTGTATAGTTTATATTTAAACTGTTTGTTAGGACTTTCAGCTAGGGCCACAAACGATTATTTTGATAGTCGACTAATCACCCATTATTTTTTTCGATTAGTCGACTAATCACAGATATTTTTCCGATTAGTCGACTAATCACCATTATTTTTTCGATTAGTCGACTAATCACAGATTACTTTTTTTCCCCAATTAGTCGACTAATCACAGATAATTTTTTCCGATTAGTCAACTAATCACAGATTATTTTTTCCGATTAGTCAACTAATCACAGATTATTTTTCGATTAGTCGACTAATCACAGGTATTTTTCCGATTAGTCGACTAATCACAGGTATTTTTTCGATTAGTCGACTAATCACCCCCCCCCCCCCCCCCTCGACTAATCGGATCATACATAAGAGAAGGGGGTGTAGGTGGATGCTGTAAAACGCGAGCCACCTTTGCCCCCGAGTCTTTCTATGCTGACCCAGAGCTGCCGCGGAGGAAATGCGCCCGGCGGAGGTCAGCCAGCGCCAAGGAGAGGTCCCACGAGGGGATCCTCCAGCACCGTGCGGCCATCCCTGACCCGCCAAGTTGAATCCCCCGGGCAGACTGCGTGGAAGTAGCGGAAAAATCGCGATGATTGGTTAAAACTGCAACAGCGCCTTGAACTCGCAGGGATTCACTGAAATTGCGTTAAAGTTGCAAATCGCAACATCGTGAATTCCTGGAGGGTCTGTGTTATGGTGTCATTTACGGTACAGTCAGGCCTGACGCCGATTACCACTACTGCGCATGTGTGTGTGTGTGTGTGTGTGTGTGTGTGTGTGACAGGCAGTGGAAGCTGCAGCCGCAGTTTCAAGAGCAAAGCAAAGTAAAAAAACGATGCGTCGACCACTAAATTAGTTGTCGACAATTTTGTTCGTCGACATAATCGCGACTAATCGTGGCAGCCCTACTTTCAGGTGTCTAATATAATAAAACGTCTGTTTGTTTGCTGCTCTGCAGATGAGGAATTGTTCTAAGGGTGAAGAAAAAATAGAAATATCACAACTTCTATGGGTTTCTCTGTTTGTTTGTTTTAATCAACCATATTAGTAACATCTAATTGGACACTTTCTCCACATAAACGATCCACACGTGTGCGGTAAATATGTTTCTACGCCTCCTCGCTGTTTGTTTCAGATGCAGCGTTTTCACTGGGCGTAAGAAGCGACACTGCCACCTTCTGACGAAACTGGAAAACATCAACCAGGACTGAATAAAACAAAGGTTGACTCGATGACGTGACAGACGTGTGACAGCAGGAACAACCCCGTGAGACAGACGCATCATGCTCCACATTAAATAATAACAGGAAGTCTCTGTTCACACAGCACGGTGTTCAATAAAGACTTTTAACCGTCGACACATTGACCGTGAAGATGAAAACCTCTAAAACACGTGTCTGCTTTCTGCAGACTCACCTGAAGAACAGGTAATCGCAGGACAAGTCCCACTCACAGTCGTCGAACATCAGCACCCGGAAGTCACAGGACGTACATCTCAACTGGTCACATGACCTGTTGAGACAATGATAATGTTCAACCATCGATACGTTAGAAGTGCGACTGATTTAAACAAATAAGAGCACATGGGGGGGGGTGAGGCATCAGACCGAAACAAACAGGCGCTCGCAGTATGAAATTATTTTCTCACACCTCTTGGATGTGACTGTTCCAACGCCGTTTGTGACGGAGCTCCCGCCGAGGAAAACAGGACAGCACCTGGATGCAGATCACATCGGGCGTTAGAGACGGGACGAGAACAACAGCAGAAACATTCGAAACACAAAAACCCAGTTTTTACTTTCTCCCTCCTGACTGAGACGACGGCTTCTTCTCCGCTCGTGTTCCTTTAGGAAACCGCTCCGTCTGAAATGAGGCGATTACAGACACATGCAGACAATCTGCTGTGAGTAAAGCCTGAGCTACAGATTTGTCTGATATTATATATGTGTAAAAGAAAAGCTGGCAGCGATGCAGACGTTCACCTTTAGCTGAGAGGATTCGCTGCAGTCTTCCTCCAGTAATTCCTCCAGAAAGGCGTCCACATCCTCAGTGACGCTGCTGACCGGCGCTTTATGTTTCGTGGCACTGAAATCAAAAGAAAGCGACAAACATTTAAACCTTCACAGCTGAGGCGTCCAAACTTCTGAAAAGAGGGTTTGACAGATTTGACAATGTGAAGATGCTCGAGGACAAACTAACGTTAAACAATGAAGACATTACCAATAAAAGTTACAAACAAATGTTCTAACAATTTTGATTTCATTGTCACAATTATCTTTTTTTTAATGACAGTGTAACCAAATCTAAACCAATTAGGCGTGAACAAATCTAACAGTTCTTGTTTCTGTTACATCTGGAGTCAGATCACAGAATAAACTGTATGAACACGTTAAACTGGATGAACACGTTAAACTGTATGAACACGTTAAACTGTATGAACACGTTAAACTGTGTGAACACGTCAAACTGTATGAACACGTTAAACTGTATGAACACGTTAAACTGTATGAACACGTCAAACTGTATGAACACGTTAAACTGTATGAACACGTCAAACTGTATGAACACGTCAAACTGTGTGAACACGTTAAACTGTATGAACACGTTAAACTGTATGAACACGTTAAACTGTGTGAACACGTCAAACTGTATGAACACGTTAAACTGTATGAACACGTCAAACTGTGTGAACACGTTAAACTGTATGAACACGTTAAACTGTATGAACACGTTAAACTGTATGAACACGTTAAACTGTATGAACACGTTAAACTGTATGAACACGTTAAACTGTGTGAACACGTCAAACTGTGTGAACACGTCAAACTGTATGAACACGTCAAACTGTGTGAACACGTCAAACTGTGTGAACACGTCAAACTGTATGAACACGTTAAACTGTATGAACACGTTAAACTGTATGAACACGTCAAACTGTATGAACACGTCAAACTGTATGAACACGTTAAACTGTATGAACACGTTAAACTGTATGAACACATTAAACTGTGTGAACACGTCAAACTGTGTGAACACGTCAAACTGTATGAACACGTCAAACTGTATGAACACGTCAAACTGTGTGAACACGTCAAACTGTGTGAACACGTCAAACTGTATGAACACGTTAAACTGTATGAACACGTTAAACTGTATGAACACGTTAAACTGTATGAACACGTTAAACTGGATGAACACGTTAAACTGTATGAACACGTTAAACTGTATGAACACGTTAAACTGTATGAACACGTTAAACTGTATGAACACGTTAAACTGTGTGAACACGTCAAACTGTGTGAACACGTCAAACTGTATGAACACGTCAAACTGTATGAACACGTCAAACTGTGTGAACACGTCAAACTGTGTGAACACGTCAAACTGTATGAACACGTTAAACTGTATGAACACGTTAAACTGTATGAAGACGTTAAACTGTATGAACACATTAAACTGTATGAACACGTTAAACTGTATGAACACGTTAAACTGTATGAACACGTTAAACTGTATGAACACGTTAAACTGGATGAACACGTCAAACTGTATGAACACGTCAAACTGTATGAACACGTTAAACTGTGTGAACACGTCAAACTGTGTGAACACGTCAAACTGTGTGAACACGTTAAACTGTGTGAACACGTTAAACTGGATGAACACGTCAAACTGTATGAACACGTCAAACTGTATGAACACGTTAAACTGTGTGAACACGTCAAACTGGATGAACACGTCAAACTGTATGAACACGTCAAACTGTATGAACACGTTAAACTGGATGAACACGTCAAACTGGATGAACACGTCAAACTGGATGAACACGTCAAACTGTGTGAACACGTTAAACTGTGAACACGTTAAACTGTGTGAACACGTCAAACTGTGTGAACACTTTAAACTGTATGAACAGGTTAAACTGTATGAACACGTTAAACTGTATGAACACGTTAAACTGGATGAATAGGTTAAACTGTGTGAACACGTTAAACTGTATGAACACGTTGAACTGTATGAACAGGTTAAACTGTATGAACAGGTTAAACTGTATGAACACGTTAAACTGGATGAATAGGTTAAACTGTGTGAACACGTTAAACTGTGTGAATGTTCATTTTAAACATGACTCATGATGAGTGATGCAAAGTCTGTGAACATTTAAGTTTTAAACGTTTCACTCTGTCTCTTCTCTTTAACAAAATCATTCAGAAAGTCATATTTACTGTCACATCTGCAGATTTATAACAGCAGCAGTTTTGTCCTTAAAGGTTCAAAAGCTTCGTTACGTCAACCAAACAAATATGTGACAATCCCACCAGGCCATAAATAATTTATTATAAAAATGAAGCTGAGGGCTGAAGCATGAAATCTGACCGCGGGCCGTGATTTGTCATTTGTCTTTAACAAAACAAAAACAAGTTTGGATACTTGGATACTGGACATTATTTATTTTTCCAGATTAAATATTTACAAGTTTGGTTAAGTAAAAAGAATGACGTCATCATGTAGAGCTGAATGTGCATTTACATTCACATTTAGAGCCTCCAGGACATTTACAGCACACGTCAGCATCGCAGGCGACCCCACCCACCCCAACCACCAACTCCTCCGGGCTCGAACCAGCTTCATGTACCAGGCCGTCAGGATGCTGAACTCCCTCCAGCACTGCCCCCACAAACTCTGACACTGCTGACCCCCCCATGCACAAAGCACTGTGTACAGTCAGCTGTTTACTCTGTGTACATATTTCATTTCTGATAGAGCTCACTGTTTATAAATTCTGTCTATACCGCCATACTGAGACTTAGACTGTTGTTTCTGTTCATATTGTTCACTCTAGATTTGCCTTTTATTTTAGCTTGTATATATTTTTATTTTAGATTTTTTAATCTTTTACTTATATTTCATGTTTATTGCTGTTTGGAATAAGACGGAAACTGCTTGTTCGGGACAATGTTAGTGGCTGAAAACGGAGGATTGGGTTGAAGTGATACATAATATTTTAATAATGGAAAAGTTGACTTTCTCAGTTAGACTAGAATCAGATAAATTTAAGGCTTTATGGAATAACTGGGTTGATTTTGTTACTCCATTTATAGCAGACTTTATCTGGTGAAACAATGGATCTTATGGACGCCCTTGGTTCAGGCTACACATCTTAAATATTTAAGGTTTACAAGATTGTGTTCAGCATTTTCCTTCATCAGGAGTGAAACAACTTTATATGAAGGGAAAGAAAACGTGTACTATCCTGAATTTTGTGTTTAATTGTGAAGATGAGTATTTTTATGTTTATGATATCTGGTGTGAAGTATCTGCATGATATATATACATGGAAAACAACTGTGTGAGATGCTGAATGATAATGGAACAATGATGAACGGATTCAATAAAAAGATAATTACAAAAAAAAAGGAATAAGAGGGAAATGTCCTGTTCATACAGCAGCGTTGATAATAAAGTTGACTTGATTAATAATTGATTAATTTGCATTCACTGTCACATGTGGAGCCCAATGTTGGGATTAAATGTAAAGACTCTAAATAATAATGAAGAAAACATTTACATGTTTCATTCTAGCTGTGCTGGATGAACTGATCCTGATGTTATTGCTACAATGATTTAACAGAGAACACATGTGATTACAATGTGAATATAAAACATGAAGTGAATGTACAAAATGATTCTTAATCCGAGGTTTTAATGTTTATTGACTAATTATCTGTTGCGGTGAGCTCGAGCTGCCTCGTTAGCACGGTTAGCTTTGTTTACCTGCGTGTTTGCGGGTCTTCCCCGCATCTTCCAGCCCCGCTCGAGCCCACGCGAGCTGACGACACGACAGAGACGTTGCTACAAAACTTTTTTTCCACCTCGTCGAGCAGCTCGTCCAGGTCCTCCATGATCTTAAACCGGGTTAGCTCCGGTGCTAACCGAGCAGGTAGCGGCTAGCTCAAGCGCACAAGAGCGTTCGTCGTTGCTAAGTAACGGGAGCGGAAACGGAGCGAGGGCACCTTCAAAATAAATGTCGAAAACTTGTTGAACGTCCTCCCAGGTTTGTCTTACAACGTTTAGCGATGGGAGGTTCGGATCTTTTTATGGAGTCGGTCCATTTGAACTCTTCATTGTTGTTTTTTATTTTACTGTTACTGGTTCTACTTAACTGATATTTATACATGTGTGTATACAGTGTTAAAATAGGATATTGTATAGGTGTATATATTGTTAAAATAGGATATTGTATAGGTGTATATATTGTTAAAATAGGATATTGTATATGTGTATATATTGTTAAAATAGGATATTGTATAGGTGTATAGTGTTAAAGTTTTGTTTTCTTGCTATCACTTACTATCTCACTTACTGTTTTGTTAGCTGCTGTAATAAACTTTACCCGAGTACGATACTTAAGTAGTTCATACCTCTGCCTCTAACCTTATTTTTGATACCTTTAAATCACTAGTTACAAACTACAAAGTACTATATGGTGTAATTTTTGTAAAACGTATATAAATTAATGAATTAAAATTTGAATGCATCAAAAATAGTAATCCAATACGTAAATTATTCTAAAATTAGCTATTCTGCAAAATTAGTACTTTGAGTATGTGTTGATACTTTTGTACATTATTTGTAATGACTTGTAATAGAGTATTTCTTCCCAGTGATCAAAGTCTCCCTCCACCACATTTCACATTATACTGGTGCCTATTCACGCTAAACAAAATATTATTTTGAAAATCTAAAAAGGAAACACTTTCATTCACTTATTCTGTAGCTCCTCAGCACAGTTAGCCTAAATGTTAACATAATACGACGCACACGCGTACACGACAGTTAAACAGAGACGGAGGTAAACCACTGATAGTATAATTAGGTACAATAAAGACTTTTTTAAATGGAAAAATAAACGTACGTTGTCGGCAGGATTCGAACCTGCGCGGGGAGACCCCAATGGATTTCTAGTCCATCGCCTTAACCACTCGGCCACGACAACTGCATGACTGGTGACGTCACATTGTTGAATAAACAGTTACTACTTTGTTACACTAATGTTGAAACTCCCGTCGTAGGTCCTCTGTCCACCGTCCTTTTACTACCAGTAAATTGAACTAATCTTTCATTCATTTCCTTCATTTTTACAGCGGGTGGCGCTGTAAGCCCGCGGTTCTTTTTTTACTTACCTTTACTTACCTTTGTTCCTCTGCCAACACCGTCGGTTCGCCCGTCAATCATTTTTTAATTGTTCACATTAACGATTAATTACATGTAGGTATACGGGTCTGTGTTAATTTTAGGAATGAAATACAATTTATTGGAAGCAGTTTGTTGTTGTGTGGGTCCGGCTATACCTCGCCCACATTACCCATAACAAAAACCCTGGCTACAAGCAATTCAAACCATATGAAAACTTAGGAAAGCAAATACAAACCACAATAAAGTGCCTGAGTCCTCCCTGCCATTGTTGTTTAATAGCACGACAGTGACCAGGCAGCTGTGACGTGAGAAACGAACAAACGAACTAACAAACAAACTAACCGTTCAGCATGAGCTGCCAGTCACGTGACCAATGAACAGAACGAACAAACTGTTAAGCCTGCCTGTCACGTGACAGCTGGTAGCGGCCAAGAGAATGTAAAACTCATTTTGACAATCGACCTTTCGCAGAGCCCCGCCCCAAAGCGGCCATTGTCCAATCACACATCCCAGCAACCGTTACTATGTAAGCAAGCTCAGTCAAGCTTCAGACTCCTAGCAAGATGGTGAAGCGCTGTGCCTGTGGTGAATGTAAACCCGACAGTAGATACTCGAAGAGCGTGACCGGAGGAGTTGTGTTCTTTACATTCCCAAAGCCAAAAACAACTGGAGCTAAACTGTGTGGACGGCCCCACTCCAGCTAAATGTGTCGAAGATAACGAAGCATACATGTGTCTGCTCAAAGGTAAGGACGAACGGTAACTACGTACTGTGTTGTCTAGAACTAGAGGCAAGAACACAAAGTGGACCAAAGTTATACCATGACAAGAATATCATTGAAGAAAGTTACCCTCTAAACAAGCCCTTTAGCTTTAGCCAACATTAGTTACCGCTAGCTATATTAGCTGTTGTTGTGTTGGGTCTCAATGCTCGGAGCTCCCTAACCTTATTTTTTGTCAGTTTTCAACAAAGTCGAACATAGCGCCCCAACAAGCAACTTCAACTCATTTTGTTTACAGAAGTAGCATTAGACAGCTATTTCATTTGCCATCTCCTCTATTGTAAATTATGTTATGCTAGTTCCTGTTTCTAGTCTTCTCCCACTTAACGAACAATCCATCTGTATAATATGTTCATAGTACCTCCCTCAATCATTATGTATATCTTGCTCATTAACCTGTATATATGGTCTCACCTGTACATAGCCTCTGATCTGTAAATATTAGACTTACTTTTTATATACCACAATATTTATGCCACATGCACTTTACTGCCTATTGCACTTCTGGTTAGATGCTAAACTGCATTTCGTTGCCCTGTACATGTACATGTGTAATGACAATAAAGTTGAATCTAATCTAATCTAATCTAATCTAATCTAATTTGTTTTGGGAAAGGTTAGCTAGCCTTGACGCTCCTGTAGGTTTATCTGGCTAACACACACTCGTATTTTAACAATATACTCGTAATAGACAATAATATACCGTAACATATAAAAGGAACTTACCCAGCAGTGCAAGAGCATGACTGGTCCACAAGGCTGTTCTGGTAGCATGTGAGGTCATGGGGTTTCTCTGATTTCGCTTTAGACCGGTTAGCATTAGCCTCAATAGTGGTTATGTCGCCTTCGTTGTGTATTTTAATATTTTGAATATATCCTTCCATATTGTAACCCTCTTTTGCCTTGGTCTGGAGGATATTGCAAAGGTATTGCTCCAAGAACTGTCACTGACATGCACCGGTATACCTCTTCCTGTCATGGCACTCCGTCGTGCTTGACGGACCTAGCAACAGTAACTAAGAGGGACAGGGCTTGGCGAAAGGTCAATTAAGTTCCCTAAAATGTTTACATGCTGCATTTATTGTGTCCAAAACGTGACATTATTATTACATTTGTTGTTGCTACTATTATTATATTTTATTATTTTATAACACAAAATGTTGATATAATTTTCAAAAGTATTTATTTACAAACACACTTTACATTAAATACCCAATAACACTATACACATCTACAAGAACTGAAGACCAGTAATTAATAGTTATCTCATGAAAGGAATAATGTTTATCGTGTATGACAAGACACCAACAAATCATTCATTTCCTTGTTCGTTTGTCAATCGAGGATTTCATCACTGAAGATGAAGAAGATGAAATGATTGCCTTTATTAGTGGTTGTTGGGCTGATGATTGTCACTGACTGGAGGATTTACCTTTTTTTCACCTTCAGATCAGCCGTGTTTTAGAAAAGTCTTCTGGTTTCTTTTGGACTCATTTCCAGGTGAAACTTTAACGTGAACTATTTTCTTCACAGCGATCAAAGTGTATGAACTCTACAGATCATTTACAAGCTCCTCTTCCTGGAGTGACTCGGCTCTTGATAAGCCCTCCCTCTTCTTCCTGCTCTCAAACACAGCCAGCTCCTCTCTGCTCATGTTTCCTTGTTCCCTCCCCCTCAGATCTACAGTTTGAAGAAGGGTGGAACCAACATGTGCTGACGTGTCAGCTGACAGGCCGCATGTTGTTGAGATCAGAGCTCAAACTAGTTTCATTTATGAGGAAGTGAAACTCAGACAGTCGTCGACACAGAGAGGAGAAATGGCGCTGAAAGGAAATAAACTAGACCGGGAAACCTTCTCTTGTCCGATCTGTCTGGATCTACTGAAGGATCCGGTGACTACTTCCTGTGGACACAGCTACTGCATGAACTGTATCAAAAGCCACTGGGATGGAGAGGATGAGAAGAGAATCCACAGCTGCCCTCAGTGTAGGCAGACCTTCAAACGGAGGCCTGTCCTGAAGAAAAACACCATGTTAGCAGCTTTAGTGGAGGAACTGAAGAAGACTGGACTCCAAGCTGCTCCTGCTGATCACTGCTATGCTGGACCTGAAGATGTGGCCTGTGATGTCTGCACTGGGAGAAAACTGAAAGCTCTGAAGTCTTGTCTGGTCTGTCTGGCCTCTTGCTGTGAGAAACACCTCCAGCCTCATCATGAAATTCCTGTATTTGTAAAACATAAGCTGGTGGAGCCCTCCAAGAAGCTCCAGGAGAACACCGGCTTTCGTCATGATGAGGTGATGAAAATGTTCCACCGTACTGATCAGCGGTATATCTGTTATCTCTGCTCTGTGGATGAACATAAAGGCCACGACACAGTCTCAGCTGCAGCAGAAAGGACTGAGAGGCAGAGAGAGCTCGAGGTGAGTCGACTAAACATCCAGCAGAGAATCCAGGACAGAGAGAAAGATGTGAAGGAGCTCCAACAGGAGGTGGAGGCTATCAATGGCTCTGCTGATAAAGCAGTGGAGGACAGTGAGAAGATCTTCACTGAGCTGATCCGTCTCATAGAGAAAAGAAGGTCTGATGTGAAGCAGCAGGTCAGATCCCAGCAGGAAACTGAAGTGAGTCGAGTCAAAGATCTTCAGGAGAAGCTGGAGCAGGAGATCACTGAGCTGAAGAGGAAAGACGCTGAGCTGGAGCAGCTCTCACACACAGAGGACCACAACCAGTTTCTACACAACTACCCCTCACTGTCACCACTTAGCCAATCTACAGACTCATCCAGCATCAATATCCGTCCTCTGAGGGACTTTGAGGATGTGACAGCTGCTGTGTCAGAGCTCAGAGATAAACTACAGGACGTTCTGAGGGACCAACGGACAAACATCTCACTGACAGACACTGAAGTCCATGTTTCACTGTCAGGACCAGAACCAGAGCCCAAGACCAGAGTTGAGTTCTTAAAATATTCACGTGAACTCACACTGGATCCAAACACAGCAAACGAATATCTGTTATTATCTGAGGGGAACAGAAAAGTGACATTTATGGAACAAGAACAGTCTTATTCTAGTCACCCAGACAGATTCACTGACTGGGCTCAGGTCCTGAGCAGAGAGAGACTGACTGGACGTTGTTATTGGGAGGTGGAGTGGAGAGGTTATGGAGTTGTTATAGCAGTCACATACAAGAATATCAACAGAGCAGGGAGCTCAGATGAATGTGCATTTGGATTCAATGACAAATCTTGGAGGTTAAATTGTAACACAAACAGTTATTACTTTTATTACAACAGTGTCCAAACTCCCGTCTCAGGTCCTCGGTCCTCCAGAGTTGGAGTGTACCTGGATCACAGTGCAGGTATTCTGTCCTTCTACAGCGTCTCTGAAACCATGACTCTCCTCCACAGAGTCCAGACCACGTTCACTCAGCCTCTCTATGCTGGACTTATTCCTTCAGCTTATGGAGTCACTGCTGAGTTGTGTAAAGTCAAATAGACAGAAGTCATTTAAGGGTTAAATTCTGTGTTTCATGTCTTCAGCTTGTTTTATTTCTCCATCATTGTTGCTGACAGCTGCTCAAGATGACTGTGACTGACTATGATGAAGAAACAACATTTTGTTTTTGCTCTTTTGAAGTGAAATTTTGAAATTTGCTTTATTTGCAGATGATGCTAATGTATTTTGTTCTGGGGAGGATTTACACCAGCTTTTGGACGAAATCACATCGGAAATGAGAAAATTAAAAACATGTTTTGATATAAATAAGTTATTGAGTTGCTGCGTGTGGTTTGAACTGTTTTTTTCCTTTGTTTTTGTATATTTCTTTTCCTTTCTTTATTTGATCTTATTTTTAATTAGTGTTTTTTTGTTGACTTTTACATGTTCAAAATAAAAAATCTCAAATCAAATTAGTCAGTAAAGAGGATTTATTTATTCGGTGTGTTTCTCCACCTACATGACCTCTGAAAAGGCAAATAATCCAGAAATAACTAAGACCAGGAACAGAGAAACAAACAAATAACTGACAGACAAGAAAACACAAGAACTAAATAGACAGGCAAGACTAATAAATCAAAGAAGGCAGGTGAAAAAACAGGAAGTAGAATGAGACAAGGCAGACAGGGTGGAACTACAAAATAAAACAGGAAACACATTTTTTTGTTGGCTTTTACATGTTCAAAAAGAAAATTCTAATATCAAATTAGTCAATAAAGAGGATTCATTTATTAGGTGTGTTTCTTATTTGAATTAGAGACAACAGTCTACATGTGAACACTTTGTAATATTGACCTTCAGTCCAATGAGCCTCTGCTGTGTGACACCTTCTTTACAACACATATTGCCTTTATTAGTGGTTGTTTGTACATATGTGAGATTCTGCTCAAACAAACTGATTGTGTGGATGAAGTGAATCTGTACATGAAGTCTGAAAAGGCAAATAATCCAGAAATAACAAAGACCAGGAACAGAGAAACAAAAACAAAAAAAACAGACAGACAAGAAAACACAGGAACTAAATTGACAGGCAAGACTTATCAGGGGGAGGTGCCAAATCAAAGAAGGCCGGAAAAAAAACAGGAAGTAGAAAAAGACGAGGCAGACAGGGTGGAACTACAAAATAAAACAGGAAACATAGAAGCAAACTCAAAACGGTAACAGTGAGGGTGCACTGGGAATGTCTTGCAAGGTCTTCAAAACACACCTCTGGAAGGACTTTTTATGCCTCCTAGGGGAGGTTGTGGACATTGCATCCAAGTGGGCCACACTGAAAACTTCTATTGTTGATGCAGCTGCTAGGAGTTGTGGTGAGAAGATCACCAGTGCCAGTCGTGGTGGCAATCTAAGAACCCGCTGGTGGACACCGGTGGTGAAGAAGGCCATCAAGCTGAAGAAGGAGGCCTTTCGGGCTTGGTTGGCCCAGGGGTCTCCTGAGGCAGCAGACAGGTAACGGGCGGCTAAAAGGGCTGTGGCTTCAGTAGGGGGGAGTTCAGGGAGGCCATGGAGAAGGATTTTAAATGGATCTCAAGAAAGTTCTGGCAAACCATCTGACGACTCAGGAACGGGAAGCAGGGCTTGGCCCAAGCTGTGTATAGCTGGGGTGGAGAACTGTTGACCCGGACTGCTGATATTGTTGAGCAGTGGGAGGAGCACTTTGAGGAACTCCTGAACGCAACAAACACATCCTCAGTGGAGGAGGCAGAGCCCGAAGACTCAGGGGAAGCCTCACCCATATCTCTGGCAGAGGTCGCCAAGGTAGTAAGAAAGCCCTTTGGCTGCAAGGCGCCGGGTGTGGATGAGATTTGTCAAATACGTTCTCAGTGGGTGTTGGACTCCGGCAGGGCTGCCCCTTGTCTCCGATATTGTTTTTGATATTCATAGACCGGATTCCATGGCACAGCCAGGGTGAGGTTTGGGAACCTCAGGATTGCATATTTGCTGTTTGCAGATAATGTGGTTCTGTTGGCTTGCACGGGTTGTGACCTTCAGCACTCACTGGGGCGATTTGCAGCCGGGAAGAGAGTCAGCACCTCCAAGTATGAGGCTGTGGTTCTCTATCGGAAAATGGTGGAATGATCCCTCCGGGTTGGGAGTGAGTTGCTGCCCCAAGCAAAGGAGTTCAAGTATCTCGGGGTCTTGTTCACAAGTGATGGCAAAATAGAGCATGAGATGGACAAGTGGTTTGGGGTACATTGTACCGGACCATTGTGGGGAAGATTTTCCAGGCCATCTATGTTCCAAACCTCATCTATGGTCATGAACGTTTTGTAGTGACTCAAAAAATAAGGGGTGGCTTGGACATTTAGGGAGTACAGCCGCTGCACTCTGTGTAGAAGGGAGCCAGCTGAGGTGGTTCAACATTTGATGAGGATCCTCTTTGGAGGTGTTCCGAGCACATACAACTTGGAGGAGACCCCAGGGAAGACCCAGAACTTGCTGGAAGGATTATATAGCTCATCTAGCCTGGGACAGTCTTCGGATCTCCCAGGAGGAGCTGGAAGAAGGGCGTCTGGAGTGCCAGGCTAAACCTGTTGCCACTATGACCTGACCCTGGATAAGCGGAAGAGAATGGATGGATGGATGGATGGCTATATACTTTATTATTTTATTACTTTATTACTCATTTACCAGAGCTCAGGAGTGCCACGTCAGCATGCATCAATGCTGTATTAAAGATGTAGCATTGGTTCAACATCAAAAATCCCATGCCTGCCCTGCAACCCTCACTCTGGCAAACTCTGGAAAAGGAGAGTCCAAGCCCTCTCCAGGATTTAGGTTCCAGAACCAGTACTATGCGTACAGGTGAGCCCAGCTATATCTACATTGTTCCACTTTCTGCACAAGCTCGGGTTCCTCCCCCACCCACGCAGTTACGTTTCACGTCCTCAGGAGCAGTCTGCGATGTCAGGAAAAAGCCCTCCCAGGTCTCTGCTCTTACCTGGTAAAGCACCAAACATCTATACGTCTCCCTGCAGGTGGTGGGCCCACAGAGTGAATATCAAACATGTGAAGCATTGTTATTTACTCTTCTTTAAAACTCCAGTTTGAATAACATTTATTGCCAACTGTTGTCTGTGTCACAGTTCAAAGTCAAACTATTTTACAGCGTGTTGTAAAGGACAGATAACACACCCTGTGTTAAAGACTGAAAAGCATTCCCTCGTTCTCCAGCTCTCAGTCACAGTGAGCGACACAAGATCAGAAGGAGCAGAGATCTGTTGTCTGCCAGAGCGCAGAGAAAGTTTCTGTTCAGAGAAAGTTTCTGTTTGGGAGAAATGGCACAGAAAGGAGTTCAGCTGGACCAGGAAACCTTCTCTTGTCCGATCTGTCTGGATCTACTGAAGGATCCGGTGACTATTCCCTGTGGACACAGCTACTGCATGAACTGTATCAAAAGCCACTGGGATGGAGAGGATGAGAAGAGAATCCACAGCTGCCCTCAGTGTAGGCAGACCTTCACACCGAGGCCTGTCCTGAAGAAAAACACCATGTTAGCAGCTTTAGTGGAGGAACTGAAGAAGACTGGACTTCAAGCTGCTCCTGCTGATCACTGCTATGCTGGACCTGAAGATGTGGCCTGTGATGTCTGCACTGGGAGAAAACTGAAAGCTCTGAAGTCCTGTCTGGTCTGTCTGGCCTCTTACTGTGAGAAACACCTCCAGCCTCATCATGATGTAGCTCCATTAAAGAAACACAAGCTGGTGGAGCCCTCCAAGAAGCTCCAGGAGAACATCTGTTCTCGTCATGATGAGGTGATGAAGATGTTCTGCCGTACTGATCAGCGGTATATCTGTTATCTCTGCCCTGTGGATGAACATAAAGGCCACGACACAGTCTCAGCTGCAGCAGAAAGGACTGAGAGGCAGAGAGAGCTCGAGGTGAGTCGACTAAACATCCAGCAGAGAATCCAGGACAGAGAGAAAGATGTGAAGGAGCTCCAACAGGAGGTGGAGGCTATCAATGGCTCTGCTGATAAAGCAGTGGAGGACAGTGAGAAGATCTTCACTGAGCTGATCCGTCTCATGGAGAAAAGAAGGTCTGATGTGAAGCAGCAGGTCAGATCCCAGCAGGAAACTGAAGTGAGTCGAGTCAAAGATCTTCAGGAGAAGCTGGAGCAGGAGATCACTGAGCTGAAGAGGAAAGACGCTGAGCTGGAGCAGCTCTCACACACAGAGGACCACAACCAGTTTCTACACAACTACCCCTCACTGTCACCACTCAGCCAGTCTACAGACTCATCCAGCATCAATATCCGTCCTCTGAGGGACTTTGAGGATGTGACAGCTGCTGTGTCAGAGCTCAGAGATAAACTACAGGACGTTCTGAGGGACCAACGGACAAACATCTCACTGACAGACACTGAAGTCCATGTTTCACTGTCAGGACCAGAACCAGAGCCCAAGACCAGAGCTGAGTTCTTAAAATATTCACGTGAACTCACACTGGATCCAAACACAGCAAACACACAGCTGTTATTATCTGAGGGGAACAGAAAAGTGACATTTATGAGACAACCTCAGTCTTATTCTAGTCACCCAGACAGATTCACTGATTATTCTCAGGTCCTGAGTAGAGAGAGACTGACTGGACGTTGTTACTGGGAGGTGGAGAGGAGAGGAGGAGTTAATGTAGCAGTCACATACAAGAACATCAGCAGAGCAGGGAGCTCAGGTGAATGTAGATTTGGATTCAATGACAAATCTTGGAGGTTAAATTGTGACATATTCGGTTATTACTTTTGTTACAACAGTGTTGAAACTCCCGTCTCAGGTCCTCAGTCCTCCAGAGTTGGAGTGTACCTGGATCACAGTGCAGGTATTCTGTCCTTCTACAGCGTCTCTGAAACCATGACTCTCCTCCACAGAGTCCAGACCACGTTCACTCAGCCTCTCTATGCTGGACTTTGTGTTTATTCTGGATCTGCTGAGTTTTGTGAAGTGAAATAGACAGAAGTCATTGAAGGGTTAAATTCTGTGTTTCATGTCTTTAGCTTGTTTTGTTTCCATCATTGTTGCTGATTGTTGTGGCATTTCTTCACCTGTCAATCAAACACTGTGGGCGGTCCTTTGTCCTCTTCTCATTGGTGGTTGTGTAAATGTTTGAGTTTCTGTAGGTGGCGCTCCTTCCTGTGTCTGTTTAGCCATGGAGGCTATCACTGCTCATGATGACTTTAGTTTGTATGATCAGAATCAATAAGGAGATGATTCATTCTTTTCTTGTACATATGTGAGATTCAATGAAGAAACAACATTTAGTTTTTGCTCTTTTGAAGGGAAATTTTGAAATTTGCTTTATTTGCAGATGATGCTAATGTATTTTGTTCTGGCGAGGATTTACATCAGCTTTTGGACGAAATCACATCGGAAATGAGAAAATTAAAAAAGTGGTTTGATATAAATAAGTTATTGAGTTGCTGCGTGTGGTTTGATCTGTTTTTGTTTTCTTTCTTTCTCTTGTATTTGTATTCTTCTTCTCCTTTCTTTATTTGATCTTATTTTTAATTAGTGTTTTTTTGTTGACTTTTACAAAATAAAAATTCTCATATCAAATTAGTCAATAAAGAGGATTCATTTATTAGGTGTGTTTCTTATTTGAATTACAGATGACAGTCTACATGTGAACACTTTGTAATATTGACCTTCAGTCCAATGAGCCTCTGCTGTGTGACACCTTCTTTACAACATACACAGCTGATAAGACGAGATACTGCAGTACTACTTCGAGTGAAACACCATGGACACGCTGCAGCAAGTGTAGTAGTTTTGTAGTATCTTCGGTGGTGATGCAGTTGATTTGAAGAGAAACTCCACCGACACTGTCTTAGTCGTATAACAAGTTTAATACAACAAGTTCAGTGTCGCAACAAGTAAAACGATACTTGGAGAGCTCCTGGCCGAATGATGAGAGACTCTCCAGATCTATGCAGGACAAGCCCTTATATAGGTAGTTTGTGCCCCTCATGACATACAATTAAAATAGCTTTCCCAGAAAAAACCCACCTGAAGGCTTAACCTTTGACCTGACTCCTTATCAGTGCATCTAAAGAAGTCTTTGTTTCATCTGAACACCTGGCAGTGGCTCCGACCTGGTCGCTCTTTAGCACCCCCACTTAAATAGCCTCTGACCTAGGAGTGGTCAAGATAACAGCCCGTGACTAAACAAGTATCTTCAAATAAAGCACATGTCTACAACAGCATCAGCATTAATATGTGACTATGCATCTATGTGCAGACACCTCACAAGTCTTCATGTTTTCATTGAACATGTGCTCTAAATGAACTCCCTGCGTTTACATACACGTGGTTAAAGTGACAAATAAAGTTGAGTTTGAACTGAAGGTGACTGACAGTGAAGAAGAAGAACAGACAGAGGGATCGCCACAGACTGAAGAAAACATGGATGCAGTCGTGACCTGATTTCTTGTAATACTGTTTCTCTGCTTGCGTCTCCGTTTTACAGGAAGTGTTATTTTGAAAAGTCCCGCTGACGAGAAAAGAAAAAAATGCAAACACACTAAACTTTCATATTCAGGCCTGACAGGAACAAACTGAATAAGTTTGTTTCCTGTCTGAGGAGACACACACATAGCTCCTCTAGGCAAACTGTAGATGGTGGAACCGCACACATTTTATGAAGCTTAGTACATAACACCTGCACATCAAGCTAAACTTTAAGAAATGAACTCGCCCACCTGATTCACATCTTTAACAATGAGGACAACAACTCCCATGATCCCACGCTGTACCACAACCTCATCGACATCTACAGCTTTTGATGTGACGCCGCCCCAGGGGGCAACAAATGATGTACGGTGCGTTTAAAGACAGTCAGAAAGTCGCAGTGTTTAAAAATAAAATCTAAAAAAACGTAGAAATCATCTGTTTGTTTGATGTGACCTTTAAGCACAAGTGGTCCCGTTTTAGCTGAAGGGGAACTCGATTTCACACGTGAAGGTCAGATTTCTTATCATGAATACGGCCTTTGAAAAAGTTAAAAAGCTGCATTATGGGATGCAGTTTGGGGTCTTCACCCATACTTGAAACTAAAGGTCAGGATACTTCCACTGTCGGTCGCTGTAAAAGAATCTTTAAACTTTGAGAGTTAAAAATGTTTCGTTGTGTTCCAGTTCTGACATTTCATACAAGGAGGCACAGATCCATAAGCATTAAACTATAACATAGGAATATTACACCAGCAACAGTGGCTCCACAATCCGGATGAAAACCTGTCCGTCCTCTGTCAACGTCCTCTTCGGCCTCCTCTGCCATTAGCTAACAGCAGCTACAGGTGGCGTTCGTTTACTTGACTGACCGTCAGAAAAAAATGTGACCTAAAAATACTGAAACTTTCTCTGTGTTTTTTTTTCCTCCAGGTGAGGTGAAGATGGTGGACCGGCTTCACAGCGAAACACCATGCGGGTCCGCAGTGGTGGAGGGCTGCTGCTCCGGCGGCCAATCTGTACAAAGCCTTAAACATACATACGCAGATACACAGATACATAGAAACACCAGAACATAACCACGGGAATTCAATGCGGCACATCTGTGCCCGTGACGGTTACCAGGCGGCTTTGTTGAGAGACGCTATGGCAGAAGGTGCAAAACGGTCTCTGGTGCCATAGCGACCCTGTTTACAGGCCAGAGACCTGAATCTGGGGTGAGGGGGTGTGAGTGATCTCTGTGTGCGTTATTGTTGAGGTCTCAGACAGTGCAGTCATGTGTCTGTCGCGAACGAGCGAACTCTTTTACGTGACCGATGGGAGCTAAAGTAATTCGGTGCACTACGAGCTGTGCTCCATGCAGCAATGTCACTGCATAGACATTTTAATAATCGTGAAAACGCACCTTCACAAGACCTTCACAAACACACGAGCACTGTTCATCCATCTGTCGATAGCTTCAGTTTTTCTAGGTGTTTCTATCTGCTCTGTGTAGCAGAGAGGTGAATGCATTCGCAGAGTTACAGCGGTCTGTGAACACAGCCAGGGACGGACTGGGACGAACATGAAGAGAGGGAGTCGAAAAGAGTCGGCTCCTCTTGGTGAGTCAGATGATCTGACTCCTTAAAAAGAACTGAACTTCCCATCACTTTGATTTATTTGTCTAGTTATGTGTGTATACATATTTATTTATATTTATATCATAGCCTTTATTTTTAGCTGGTCCCCTAACACAGATGCACTCGCCTCTAAGTGAGCTCAGATCTCTGAACATCTGTAGTAAGAGGCTGCAGATGTTTTATCGGTCTGATGCTGCAGATGTTTTATCGGTCTGATGCTGCAGATGTTTTATCGGTCTGATGCTGCAGATGTTTTATCGGTCTGATGCTGCAGATGTTTTATCGGTCTGATGCTGCAGATGTTTTATCGGTCTGATGCTGCAGATGTTTTATCGGTCTGATGCTGCAGATGTTTTATCGGTCTGATGCTGCAGATGTTTTATCGGTCTGATGCGGCAGATGTTTTATCCGTCTGATGCGGCAGGTGTTTTATTTGACGCTGCAGTCTGCTGGGGAGGAAGTCTGGGGAAAGCAGGAGAAGCTTGTTCAGGAGGCTGGCTCTGTGATTGGAGTAAGGATGGACTCTCTGGAGGACGAGGTGGACAACACAAATCATCAGCTACATCACATCATGATGGACCAAAGAAGTAACGGTGGTGGACGACTTTTTAATTCTTCTATAATTGGCAAATGAATTTCTCCCTGGGGATTAATAAAGTAATTTATATTTGTATATTATATTTTATTACACTTTATTTTTATTTGATCTGTTTTTATATTATGCATTGTAAAGGGTTTATTATTTCTGTTTTTTTATTGCAGTTAGTTCCCCCGTACATGGAAGTTTCCCTGACACACACATGCCCACACGATTTCCTCTCATAAAAAACCACAAACATAAATAACAGATAAAACGTCGACTGTTCAACTCTCCTGATTTTATCATTAACTGTCAAACGAGCAGCGGCGGTGGACCGGTGAGGGAGAACGAGCTCGACCTTCAAAATCAAATCAGTCTCCAAGTGATGAAAACTTTTTTTTATTTTTATTGTGTCATCAAAGCAGAAACAGCACAGTGTGTAACTGTCATCATACAAAAGTGACACAACACGAACATTTAGTTTCACATCATTCAAAATAAATCTGGACAAAACAACATTTACAGCAGGATTACACATGAACATAAAGAGGAGGATTTCAAAATAAAGCTTCATAAAAACATTAACAGACGTGATTTTCTCACTTCTCGTTTTTTTTAAAGGGCAACTGAAAGTGTCACAGTTTGAACTTTAACGCCTCCACATCTCCTGTTTTCGCCCCCTGATACGACCTCATATAGAACTGTATATATATATATTTATTTATTAGATATCCTATAACTCATATTTCTTTATACATATCTGGTTAAAAATTGAGAACTCTGTAAACATAGAGTGTGTTCAGACCACTCTATGTGTGTGTGCAACATTAAAGACATTCACCTCGTACCTGTGTCACACCTGGACACACTAACTTCTAGATAAAGCACCTTAAACTGAGACTGTGGAACTTTGACACTGCTCTGCAACTGACTGAAGGATTTGCAGATTTGATGTTAATGTTCGACCGAATCACCTCAACCCCACGTCCACCTGCTCGCTCTTTCATTAACCCCTCTGCGTCTTGAGTCACTTTCGTCGACTTTTCATGAGTCTCCTCGGCTCCTGACTCATCCACGAAACTGTGACGTTCAGCAAAAGTTGCATCGGCTCATAATCGCGTCTGCAGTTTTAATCTGACTCAGCGCGCAAAGTGCTGACTTTACACCATCTGGAGCGATTCGTTCAGCGTCTTGCTCACCTCCGCGCCAACCTGCCGCTTCTACCCCGCTGCTTCCTGATCGATCCCGCTCTGCATCGATCGTCTGTCCTCAGCCCGATCTACTAAAAGTCTGATTGGAGTTTGACCAAACATGAGTTGTTGTTGTTGGAGGTCTTCACCTTCGGTGCCGCGGTGACGAGGCGTGACTCGGTCCTCTTGTTGATCAAACTGTTTTTTTATGGATTGGTGCAAAATGAGGACGGGTACAAAGATTTTAAAGAAGCTTTTCTGCGGATTCACATTCGGCGTTTGCGTGTCAACCTCGGTATTCTTCCTCCTTCGCCGCCATGCTTGTCTTCAAACACAGATGTGTTTGAGTGTGTCCGATTTAGGCACCTTTGGACCCAGAGTATAGATCAGCATTAAGTCCTTTTTCTCGAGCGGTTTCATCGGCGCGTCCAGTAAAGTTTCTTTCTTCGGTGTGACGCTTCTGTCTTTGAGGGTGTTCTTCAAACTAACCTGTGGCGGAGACACGAACACATTTAGCTGAGCATCGAGTAAACTGTGGACAAACGTCTCAAGCATTAGTGTGTGTGCTGTTCCAGGACTTACATAGCTTATTCTGAAGATCACGAGTGCCAACACCAGCACCGCTGTGGCCACGATGACCATGTACGCGTCGGTCATGTCGTCATTGTTGGTCAGATCTTCTGTGGGACAGTCTGGATGAAAATGAAAACAGACACGAAGGTTTAGTCACGTCTTCGTTGGGACATTCAGTTTCTGTTCAGCATCAGCTGAGCTGAGGCGCATTCAGCAGAAATAAGTCGTCCTGACTGTAGAAGCAGATCTAGCTGTACGCTTCCTACGAGACGCCAAACGCTTCATTCTTCTTCTTCTACAGTGGGATTGTTTGCTCGGTGACTCAACCTGTCTCACCAACGCTCTTTCCCTGGAGCAAAAGGTTCAAGTTTCTTTATATATGAGCCTGGAAGTCCCCTGATTCAAATGTAAAGTCTACACTGCGTCATCCGGTCGTTCATCTTCCACAGTATCAAATGTTTTAGCGAGCTCAGAAAGACTTTTACCTGTCAGAGTGAGGAGGACCCGCCCCTCGCGGTTCTGCTCTCCCACAGGTGCAGCCAGGTGACACACGTACACGCCGCTGTCGGCGCAAGTCCCGTTGGACAGCCGGATGTTGCGGGACTCGTTCACGAACTCCACCTCGCCCTCCGCGCCTTTGTACCACTGCGTCGTGCCGTTGGGGAGGTGCTTCATCAAAAGGCCGCTGAGGCGAGCGTCGGACGAAGGATCTCGGACCTGTGACATCATCAGAACATCGTCAACACACTTAACACTTCTTCACCGCTCCACTCTGAGTATTAGTGTTTGTACCACAGGTGTTTTGGACAGGCGGTGTCGTGCCAGAACAGGAGTCAAGTCTAACTCAACATAAGTCAAAGTAAAAGTAGCAATGCCACAATTTAAAATCCATTACATGTAAACGTTGAGAATATAAAAAGTAAGGCTTCGAATACTGCAGTACATTTACTCAAGTACTTATGTACAATATTTGCCTTCTACATTTATATTTACTGAAACAGTGAATAGGTTACATGATATAATGCAATACTACAACAGTAATTGTTTCACTGTTGATACTTAACTAAGTAATCTTAAGATTCTGACTTCTTACTTGTAATGGAGTATTTTTACATGGTTTTATTTGTAGTTTTACTTCCCACTTCCTCTGCTGTGAGCAGAATAAACTATTATTACATGTGTTACATTTCTCATGCTTTTTACTTTCAGAGACAGAAATGAAAGAGAAAGTGAACGCAGCCTTAATGTGAGAGGAGGGCGTGCATGCTGCCCTTAAAGTATTTATAGAGTATTTCTGTGTTAACACATGAGGTGAAATATATATATATTTATTTATTTACCTTGTACCATCTGACTGCTCTGTACTGGACTCCTGCCTTTGGGTCAGCTGTGCACTCCAGGACTGAATCTTCCCCAGAAACAGAAACAACCTCCAGGTCCGTGTGTTTGACGGACATGCCCACAGAGACACTCACACCTGGGGGAGACAACACGTTCATATTGACGTTAGATTTAGCGGAGGCTTTTATCAGCGGTTAAATTGGCATTTATAAGGAGGGGGAGGTCAATATCTCTGAAAACATTTAGTATTTACCTCGCACCATCGGTTTAATACATATTTTATCAATTTATAAACTACCTATTTATATCTCACATCAATCATCACTTATTTAGCCCACATTTCACCATCAATCTACACTGCAATTTGTAAAACTTATTCACAATATACACCATCAATTCACATATTAACAATATTTATTCACATCCCATCAATTTACACTATTATTTTGCATTACTTAATTACATCTCACACCATAAATCTACATCAAATCA
Source organism: Collichthys lucidus (assembly GCA_004119915.2). NCBI lineage: Eukaryota > Metazoa > Chordata > Actinopteri > Sciaenidae > Collichthys > Collichthys lucidus. Next base: position 32,790,215 of record CM014091.1, read on the forward strand.
ACTGTATTCTAAACTTTTCCAAATATCAGCAGTCATTACAATTAATTCACAACTTTTCATAATGTCTGGAGAGAGTTGAGGTTCAGTGCGGACTGGAGGAGGCGGGGATCGAACCCCTGACCACCCGAACATCAGACTACTGTAGTAATGAAGTACTCACCCAGAGACAGCAGCAGGTAAACCTCCACAGGACTCATGGTGTTCGCGATGGCTGAGGAGTTTTAAAGTAGTTTCCTCATGTTCAGACTTTTTTATATTGTGCGTGAAACCGAAACTTTACCCGCCTCTTCGTGACGTAGGGGTTTTCCCGCTCACCACGCCCACACACACATGAAGAAACCAGACTGTGTTCGGTTCAGAAGTTATTTCGGTTTAAGTTGTTATACTTCATATTTTTAACCATGCTGCTGCCAGACTTTGTTTACTTGCTTATATTTGGCAATTTTCCTGCTTCGTGTTTGTTTCACCTTTTGTCTGTTTTATTTTATTTTGAAAATCTACGCTGCCGTTTCTGTGTCAATGATGTGTCGTTCGTGAACGAGCCGGTTCGAAAGAACCCTATCTTTTAAACGTGAACGCTGGGAGCTGGATCCGGTACGTGAGCCTTTGAGTGAGAGTAGAAAAAGAAGCATTTTTTTAAAATCTACACAAAAGTGCCTGTAAACACAATGAAAACAATTCACTACAGCAATTTATTGATATTAGAAAATGTCATTTTTTAACTTTTGAATACTTCCGCACAAAGGATTGGTTCACTTTTCGCGGACTCACTGTTTTGCTTTTTTTTTCAGTGTAATTTTGCATGCTTTATTTTTACAGCGTACTGTACAGTATGAACGCGCATTGTGTTCTGCGTCCTGATTGGCTAAGGGAGTACTGTACAAAATGTGTGTAAAAGGTGTATAAACATGTGTGGTTAGGGGTTTACGGCCTTAAAACATGGATAATAATTGTAAAACTTACTTCGCTGATTTCGTTTATTGTGGGTTATTTTTAGAACGTATCCCCCGCGATAAACGACGGACCACTGTATTGAATATATACATGATATATGTGTACACAAGTATAAGTGGTAACATGAAGGAGTCGAAAGATCCGATTCTTGTTGGTGAGTCAGATGATCCGACTCCCTAAAAAGAACTGGACTTCCCATTATTTCCCATCACTATTCCGCCTGTGTCGGCTCCAGCTGCTCGCGCGCTCCCGCAGAGCTCGTGTCAACAATGATCCGCATCAAACTCTGTGATCCGTGGATCACCTGTCTGCTCCTGGCTGCAGGTGAGTGCGCTGTCCCGACTCCGTAACGTTTTCACGTTTTCACGTGTCATGACGGGTCCGGTTTTCAGTTGCTACTTTAACTATGTAACGTTATTCTGACGTCATAATGTCTACATAAGAAGACAGAAAATAATAATAATTATTATAATTATTATTATTATTATTGTTATTATTATTATTAAGTGTTCATGTGACATAATGTGACATCATGCAGTTTAATGTTATTTCTATGGTGTCTCCAAAGTGAAAGTGTGCGCGCACCTTGCGGGATTCCCCGGAGAGTTTCCAGTCAGCAGCCAGGAAATCCCCACTGCGACATGTGTGAACGCTTTATGGTTTTTATAATAAAGAGATAAACTTTATTGATCCCACACTGGGGAAAGTCTCAGACACACAATGTGCACACTGTGTTATTATGATATATAATAACTTTATTACAGGCGCTCTACAGTACACTAGATAAGAAGATACACTTTATTATTCCCACGAACAGGGAAATTCTTCATACACTCTATTTTTTTTATTTACATGCCGTACAGGGCATAGACATGCAAATGTGATGAGAGATGGGCAGAGCCCAGCGAGCAGTTGTGGGTGCCCACAGAAGGTGAACTGGCACCTCTCCAGCTACCAGTCCACCTTCCATATTTGGTCCATGCAGGACTTGAACCAGCCACCTTCCGACAAAAAATGCACATTAGCTTTTTCTGTCTTTAAGTTATTATGATGCTAAAAAGTATTTTCATACTCAAACTCAAACTCTAGCTTTGTTCCTGCTGCCACTTAAAACTAATTAAACACATTCCAGTATTAATCGATCCGACACTGATTGACCAAGTGAAGCAAACCTTACAAATGCTTTATGTGCTTATTAAATATACAATTAAGTCATCTTCAATGAGTTTAGCTTCAAATCTATGATTCAAAAGAAAATATTGAATCATAGGTCGGGCATTTAATTTAAGGATGATGATGATGCTGATGCTGATGCTGATGATGATGATGATGATGATGCTGATGATGCTCTTTTCTCACGACTGCCTCTGACCTTCTTCAAATCATTAAAATCAGTTGTTTACTGACAGGTTCTCCAGGTACACGCTGTGTATTCATGTTCACTATATTATTTATTTTATTCTTAATAGTTCCTTGTTAATTCTGTAATACTGTGACTTAATCACAAATTATTTTTTCCTTTTATACTGTGATGTGTCATTCAAAACAATAAGTCTGAGCGTTTCCTTCTCTGTACTTCCTTTCTCTTTTTCCAAATAAAAAAAAAAAACATTTCAACTTTGGAGCATTTTCTGTCTCATAATTTATTAAAATGATCTGATGTGTTTGCAGATTTTTGGTGAAATCCTCTGATCTGAAAGGACAGATGTAAAGTTCCCCTGGTTTCCAGCATTTATCCAACACTGAGGTTAAGAGGCCACGCTGCGAGAACTGGATGTGATGTTAGATTGGTACGGTCACATAACGAGAACGCAAACTTTCCAGAAACAGAGAAGGTGTGTCAGCGTAACCGGGAATAGTCCGGGAATCCGGCAAACTAAAGCAGACACACCCTGCCAAAGACAGGATGTATCAATTACAATGACATTTGTTAACGAGTGTGCTCAGTAATGAGGTCATCTTATATGAATGCTCAGTCTCCAGAGGTTTATGTCACGCCCACAAACTGTAGATTCAGGCGGAGACTTTCTGCCCAGCAACCAACTATAAATAGCTCCACTGCAGCCGACCAATCAGAGCAGAGCAACAAACAGCAGCTGTGTCTGAGAGTTCACCTACAAACAAGAGGCCGCGATGACCAAACCGTAAGTCGCATCATCGAACAGAGAAGATTATAAGCGTCCCGAGGTCTTGCTAAAAAAGTCGATATATAATTTGTGTTGCTAAGTTAAAAAATGTGACCTCTAGAGTGAAGTAGGAGCGAGGCTTTCCTCTGGAAATGTCTGCTCTCAGTTAATATTGGAGTAAATCAGTGATCCTGACACATCTGAGCGTTTAGAGCCAAAACCAGAAGTCTGACCGCTTCAGCAGTTTAATGCGAGCGAGCGGCACATGTTTCCCTACAGTCTGATGTTCAAATTATTTCTGTAGAGTGAAACTTGTGGCCGTGAAAGCAGTTTAAAAATTTATTTTTGGTACAGATTTCCACTCTAGGAGTCATGTGACTCTCCGAACATTCCGCCCATGTTAAATTTTCCCGCTTATTTTTCCCACCCTTTTCAGAATCGAAGCACTCGGAGCGGCCATTTTGATGCGTTTTATTTTAATCATTTATTTATTTTTATCCAAAAATATTCAAATATTTTGTGTCTGTCACGTAGCAGAGTCGTTATTACTAAACTAAAACAATTTAAATAAATAACTCTTGATATTCCGGATGAATTCAGAAAGCTTCTTCAGCAGGAAACGCAGTTTTATTGCCGTTAAGTTTTAAATTGGTTGAAAACACACTTCAGATCCTCTGCAGCTCAAATCCAGCTACATGATTCGATGTAAAATTTAAAATGGCTTTTCAGATCTAATAATGTGGAACGTGGGGTATAATATTACACGAGAGGGTGCGCTGTAACGCTCGGTCGGACCTACTTGTTGTATAATTACAGATGTCCGAGGGGTTTTCAACTTTGAAAGAAACTTTATTTAAGACGGTACTTTGGATGGAGTTTATTAGAAATTAGTTATTTGACTTTTCAATAGTTTTACAGTTGTAATGATTCTGAAAGATTAAGTCCCCTTTGAAACACAAACAATCAGATTACTGCTTTGAGTCGGTATTCAGTTTTAGTGAATATTATTTTTCAGTAAGTACAACCTCTTTCAAACACTTAAACATGTCGTAACTGACAAACTGAAAACTCAGAATTTAAAAAAAACAAAAAACATCAGTTTATCTGAAACATACTTCAGAACACAGTACATGTATTTGAGATACTTTACACAATATTTACATGCAGCAATTTTTATTTTTGTTTATTTAAGTAAGGATTCAGTCGGGAATCATTCAGTGTTTTTTGTTTTTTATCAAATTACAACACGTCAGGCTCAATTATTCCTGAACTGGAACAGTGTTTGGATCTTTACGAAGTACAAAACCTCTAAAAGTTCCGTGTCCGGCTCAGATGGAAAAGTCTTTCTGGTTTCAATCCTTCAGTTTCTCCATTTCTGATCAAACCTGCCCACCAGCGGAGCACCCCACGGTACTATACTTGGTCCACTGACGTTTCGCAGCTTTTAAAAAAACTATTGTCATAAATCATTTTTTTTGTCCCATTTAAACCCAGCTGGAATTTAATGAGATGAACCTTGAAGTTGTCACCAGGTGGATCTCAGACCTTCTATAATCTCACTGTTCCTCGTCGCTCATGTTCAGAGGTTCAGATTTGACTGACGGGTCCTTTCACCAGACCTTGCTCTTTGCGCATCACCGGCGCATGAATGCTGCAGTCCCGTGCCTCGCAGAATCCCGGAACGCCCGCGATCCCGACCATGCCGGACTGACCAACTGCACCGGGGAAGCCACGGGGACCTCGAGGACCCTCCATGCCGTTTTTGGGTTCTGCTGGGTTACCTGGCAAACCTGCAACAGAGGAAAATGTGAAATGTATAAACCTAAAAACAGAGATGTGATCTATAATAAGTAATATAAAACAAGCGAGCCACGACCTCAAAGGTTCTGTGCAAAATCTTTAAAGTTTAAAGGGAAACAACAGTTTTGTTACATTGAATCTTCAGTTTCTGTTCCCAGCCAGGAAAAGTAAAATCAAATGAAAACATGTGGTCATATCTGACATTTTTACTTCCCTGTTCACTTTTTGAAGGAACCAGCAGCAGTTCATGAATCATCGCGATACAGTTCTTACAACCTGGACTGATACTAAGTTACGTGATGGCTGTGTGGAGATGAAGAGTGTTATACCTCTGGTGCCTTGTGGTCCATCGAGTCCCGGAAAGCCTTTACCTGGAACACCTGCAAGGCCTTTAGATCCCTTTGGACCTGGAAAAAAACAAAAAAACCTTTAGATTGGGAACTTCAAAAAACGTTAATTCGGGGCCGGTGTTTAGCTCGGTTGGTAGAGCAGCCGCCCCGCGTACGAAGGCTCGGTTCTTGCTGTGTAATCCCAGGGTTCGAATCCGACCTGTGGCTCTTTCCCACGTCATTCCCTATGTCTCTATCAAATAAAGCTTGAAAAAAGAAAAGCCACAAAGTCTAGGGCAACTGGACTTGTTTGTTGATCTGTGAAGAAGTCATATGACTGAGAACCTTCATGGAAAGCTTCGGAGAAAACAGCCAAAACAATGTTTCAGATTCAAACAGGAAGAAGTCTGAGATCCACAGTGAGAATATCAGGCGATCGGCCATAATTTTATGACCCTTTATGGCCTAATGTTTAGGTCCCCCTGTTGCCACCAAAACAGCCCTGACCCATTGTGGCATGGTCTCCAAGACATTAGCAGCAGATAGTTTAAGGTCTCCATGGATCAGACTTTGTTTGTCCAGCACATCCCTCAGATGCTCGACTGGATCGAGATCTAGGGAATTCGGCCAAGTCAACACCTTGAACTCGTTGTGTTCCTCAAACCATTTCTGGAATCATGTTTGCTTTGAAGGGTCCGCAATGCTGCTCAGGTAGGAGGTACGTGTCAAAGTAACGTCCACACGAATGGCAGGACCCAAGGTTTCCCAGCAGAGCATTGCTCAAAGCATTACAGTGCCTCCATTGGCTTCCCATAATGCTGGTGCCATGTGTTCCCCAGGTATGTGACGCACATGCACCTGACCATCCGTGTGGTGTAAAAGAAAATGATTAATTCGATGAGGCCACTTTCTTCCATCACTCCGTCCATGTCTGATGCTTACTCGCCACATTGTTGGAGGCTTCGGCAGTGAACATGGGTCAGCAGCAATGGTCAACATCAGAACCAGCAACAGTTGCTCGATCGGGCCAGTCTTTGCTCCCCCACATGCATCAATGAGCCTCGCTGGTTCACCACTGTCACTTCCTTGGGCGGCTTTTAATCAACTGCAACATCCTGACGCCTGTCCATCTTTCAACTTTGAGGACGTGTCGTCTACAATCCGTCTGGATTATAATCTCTCAAACACGTGGAGGTTCTTACCTTTGTTACCCAGCGCTCCTTCCTGTCCCTCCAGGCCTCTGTCACCTTGAGCACCTCTGGCTCCTTTGGCTCCTGGTTTTCCTGCTTTACCCTGATGGGTGGAGGCAGAGGTGTTGTTTTTAACTTGTAATACGATTTTACAGGCAAAGTTTTTGCAAAGAAAAGTCTCTGAGGTACGAGCAGGATGGACTTACAGGTTTGCCCGGAGATCCCAACTTCCCTGGTGCTCCCGGGGGCCCGATTAATGTGCGATTATTGATGGGGCAGCCCTGGGAGCACTTGCCCCGGATGGAGGAGGCGTACTGGGAGATCTGAGCTGTGACCACACTTTTGCAAAGCTGCAGGACCTGCTCATCAGTCAGACCAGGACCCTGCAGGACAGAGAGCGGCTCGCGTTATCTTCTGCTACCAAACATCAGCTTTAACGAATCGTTCCATCCTCTGAGTATTAAAATCAGGCTTAAACTACTCTCACTTCTCGAGACTGACTGACTAACTGATACTCACAGAGGGGCCTGGGGCTCCTTTGATTCCCGCTTGGCCTTTAATACCCAGGTCACCGATCGCACCGCGCTCTCCTCTGGTACCCGGGATGCCTGGAGGTCCCACAGGACCAGGGCTGCCGTTACGACCGACTGCCCCCTTCGGTCCACGCTGTCAGAAAGAAGACATGTAAGGAAGGATGAAGAAGAGTGTTTATATAGTGTTTAATATAACAGAACATAGAACTACTGGCTGCTCAGCTGTGACCAGCTTTTAACTATCTCACATGGCAGCGATGCTGCACTGTCCACATACTTCTGGTCATAAAGTTTAAAGACTACGCTTTATTTTACAACTTTAACCCTGTTTATTGTTTATTATCTCTAAGTATGACGCCTGCAACTCGCTTTGTATCCTCTATTACAGATCAGATGTAGGCTGTTCTCCCATGTGTGCCAATTTCTATGACGTCAGGGTAAAAGCAATGAAACTAAGTAGCAGTAACCACCTGTCCTTTGTCTCCACGGTCACCCATGCTTCCCTGAAAGGGAAGAAGAAGAAGGAAGAGGTGAGTAAATCCCAGCATGGGTTGGAAAGAGGAAGTGAGATGCAGAGTGCGGGGGTGTTTCATCATCAGACTGTAAACCGGTAGAATTACCTTTTGTCCTTTGGCACCTTTAATGCCTTTCTTCCCTGCAGCACCCTGGAAAAAAAACCCATGTGATGAAAGAGGAAGTCAGTTGTGAAAGTCAGACAAACAAAAACACCAGCTGACTGTTTCCTCGTGTCCTATCAAACACAGGCGGGCTGAGAGTAAACAAACAGGTGGGACGAGGCCTGAAAGGAGAAGTCAGCAGACGGAGGGAAACTCCCGACGTGAATCTGAATCAGACTTTTATTTTAAATCAGATTACGTGGAACTACAGATTTCTCGGGGGAGCCCCTCGGTGTTTATTACACGGCCTTGAAGTACTCATCTCTAACTGCAGTCAAAGTAGCAACAGTTTAGAAATACTCTGGTGTAAAAGCATTTAGAAACTGGAAACTTTCCATGGGAAGTAACGGGAATGAACTGGGAATTTACAACATTGAAGGTTGAAATTTATTTTATCATCATCTTGATTAAAACAACCAGATTTCATGCAGGTCCACTTGAATGTTGAGGCCACGCCCCCTTACCTGCACAGGTGATTTCTGTACCTGGACCACACAGAGACTGTTGAAGACACATGTGTGAGCTCGTGGACTACATAAATGTATTATATAATGTATAATGTTTATATTTGGATCTGATAGTTTAAATTTCCATAATTCCCATTGAAGTTTCCGCTTTGGAATATTTCCAAAATTCCCCATCTTAACTTCCCATGGAAAGTTTCCACAAATTTACCACCCCTTTGTAACCCTACTGCTCATTCGGCGCCCTAAATGCTCGTCATGCGTTACACTGTGTGTAATATTTATTATTAGGTTATCATCGCTCTGAAGTGTCGCTGTCATCGATCTTCAACACTCACCTTTTCACCATCAGTTCCCGTTTCACCTTTGGCGCCCTGGAGGAAACAAAAAAACAGTCGTCATGGTAACTAAAGCGCACAACTTCAATATACGACAACACTGGGCTCGTCGTCTCAGGGTTTTGTTTTGCTCCTTCCCTTCATTCACTCTTTAGGTCACCTAGTTCATTTCCAGCTCAAAATTGACAAATCCAGCTCATCCTGCCGTTTTCATCTGATGAATCACTTTTTCTGGTGAGGTCTGATATTTAATAAAAGACAAATAACGTCTGTATATTAGTTAATAACTGATCTGTGGACCCACAGTCTGGCCCTGCAGGCCCTTTGGTCCTGGTTTCCCTGGTACTCCGGCATCTCCCTGCTCTCCTTGAGCTCCCTGTTGGACAAACAGACAGAAAAATATTCAATCAGTCAGTGTGCTTGTAAAGACTGCAGTGAGAACTACAAATAAAGAAAAGGTTAAGAAGAGGAAGTGAAAGAACTCTGTTAAACCCCTTCACTGGGTGTTTCACCCTGGGAAAGGTCAGAGTTTGAGTAAACAGCAGCTTTGTTTTCAGCACCAAAGCTGCTGTGATGAGATACTGAGAAGAAAAATCAGATCTCAGTCATTTAGCTGTTCACTGTATGAATCCAGCTGCTTCACAGCTGCTGTGGTTTCAGTGGTTAGAAATCTCAAGAAATCTCCCGTTGTCAATTCACGTTATTCAAGCGTCTCTGTTCCATGTCATTTTATTTTCTCAGGAATACTAACAGACGATACTGCTGTAGCAGCCTTTTGTGTGTATGGGAGTTTTGACATTGAGGGTAATCATGTGCAACACTTCAAAAAACGTCAACTAAGGCACATCTCAACACGTCAAGAAATCCGCCTCTCTCCTACACAGTGACTGAATTCGACAGTCACTACAACTCCAGTTAAAACCTGCTGGTTTATTAGAAAATCAGATATATGAGAATAAAACTAAATATTCTCGGCCTTCTGTCATTAAATGTGAATAGATCGATAGCAAAATAAAAAAAAGTACGTAACGCTTTACGGCACTAAGTCACACAGCAGCAACTATTTCACTGATTCTGGTGAAACTGGATCATATTTTATGGAGGAAATGTTTTCTGGTTTTCCCTCTGATGTCCTCCGGCTGCTCCGCCTCAACTCTCTGTGATTTACAGAGTTTATGATGGACAGTGAAGTAAACTGCTGACAGCTGTAGCTGCTGTTAGCTCATGTTAGCTCAGTCTGTTAGCTGCTGTTAGCTCATGTTAGCTCAGTCTGTTAGCTGCTGTTAGCTCATGTTAGCTCAGTCTGTTAGCTGCTGTTAGCTCAGTCTGTTGGCTGCTGTTAGCTCATGTTAGCTCAGTCTGTTAGCTGCTGCTAGCTGCTGTTAACTCAGTCTGTTAGCTGCTGTTAGCTCATGTTAGCTCAGTTTGTTAGCTGCTGTTAGCTCAGTCTGTTAGCTGCTGTTAGCTAATGTTAGCTCAGTCTGTCAGCTCAGTCTGTTAGCTGCTGTTAGCTCATGTTAGCTCAGTCTGTTAGCTGCTGTTAGCTCATGTTAGCTCAGTCTGTTAGCTGCTGTTAGCTCATGTTAGCTCAGTTTATTAGCCGCTGCTAGCTGCTGATAGCTCAGTCTGTTAGCTGCTGTTAGCTCATGTTAGCTCAGTTTGTTAGCTGCTGTTAGCTCAGTCTGTCAGCTCAGTCTGTTAGCTCATGTCAGCTCAGTCTGTTAGCTCATGTTAGCTCAGTCTGTTAGCTCATGTTAGCTCATGTTAGCCCAGTCTGTTAGCTGCTGTTAGCTCATGTTAGCTGTCTGTTAGCCGGGCTGCCTGGACTGTGAGCTCAGAGCGTTAAGTGTTGTGCCAGAACCTAAGCTGGACAAGCGGTGCAGTGTAACCGGGTTCAGCAGCCTCTACGTTTGTAGTTTTTAAATGTTGAACAAACATAATAAACAGATTCGATTTAGAATAAATGTTTACATTACATTACATTACAATGTTACAATGTTTACAGATCACACGGCGTCTGTGTGTTGACATCTGAGTCAGGGACATTCATCTTACTGTTCTACTTTTTAATGTCAGCTGAACTCTGGGGAATGTGCAGACGGTTTTAATGACACGATGTGATACTTTCAATTTTAGTTTTACAACCACAACAGACTTCAGAAATGAATCCATGAAAATAATAAAATATTTTATACTCTGCAGGATTTTGTGCCGATCATGCGTGTCTCTTTCTGGTTAACGTGTTTGCATGTCCAGTTTTGTCTTCCTCGGTGAGTAAGTTTAGTCAGATCTGGTTTCGCTATGTAGGAAAGTACTGAAGCGTATTTACAGTACGTGTCTGCTGTTTCATCATACTTCAATCAAATCATCAGAGGTTAAATGAGTCTTTCTTCCTTTATGGCTAAAAAAATAAATCCATTCTGTGCTCTCTGTTCTTATGTAATCACAGCAAAGCAGAAAGAATTCATGTTTATTTTTTACTTCCCTTTTTCAGTTCTTGAAGCTCGATCCTGAATGTCAGGACTTCCCTGAACCACAGACAGATCGTCCTGACTGTCCTGACCTGACCTTCAGTTTGTAACACAGGCTCTTTGTTAACATGTCAACAGTTTTCCTTCAGTCAGCACTGTGACTTGAGACTGACACTTGAGTGTGTTTACAGGTGGCGTTAACAGGCGTGTTGGGTGATATACTCGTGTAAACATCCAAAAAGACGCATTATGATCAGGTCACTCAGACCACTTTATATAGACGTTACATGTAACATCTAACATGTTCTGGTCCACGCTGCAGGACCACCGACTCAGCTGACCTCCCGTACGAACACAGAAAAGATTTCCGCTAGATTCGCAGAGATGAGCAGCAGACGTTTGTGAAACTTCTTGTAAACTCGGCTCACGTTACACGTGAAGTTATTTCTTTGTTTGTATGAAAAAACGTTGATTCTGTTGGTTCCAGTTTGTTGGCGACAAAACATTTGACGTGTGCAAAGTGACGTGATGTCAGTTTAATGACCACGTGCAGACCAGGTGTCAACAGGTGAAACTATATTCAGTATTTAAATAACATAAATGTGTTGCAGAGATAAGTTTGGTTTCTTGTCGATCGTCAGATTTCTCTTACAACCTCTTTGGAGGTCTCGGGCTGAGGTGGACCTGATCTGTAGACTGTAGACTGTAGATCTGTAGACACCTGGTGCACACAGTTTCATTCACATGTCGTCCAGGTGGTGTCCGGCTCTTTGACTGGACTCAAACCTGTGTCATCACAGTTACGGAGAGGCGGTGTGTTTTTGATCTGCAGCTCACTCACCACGGCGCCCACTCTGCCTCGACGTCCTCTCGCTCCGCGATCCCCCTTACTGCCCTGCAGGAGCACAACAGACCATCAGCACCTCGACATACAGGTACAAGACAGGAGAGCACAGTCATGATGTAACTTATCACATTCACGGCACTGGCTGCCATGCAAGGTGCATTATGCATTCACACTCCAGACTGGAGGAGGATCGAACCACCAATCATCTGACGAGCAGACAACCCGCTCTACCCCCTGAGCCACAGCTGTATTTATTTTCTAATTATAACAAGTTTGCACTCACACACAGCTGACACGACTTTATCATGGTCAAAACTAAAATATGGTGTTGCAGGAAGACTGACTGATTGCTTTTAATATAATAATGTAGTACTACTAATAATGAAGTATAACAGTGAGGTGGGTGAGGTCTTGTTAGTTCAGTTCATTTCTCTTTCAGCTTCTAACTTTAGCGCACTGCCGTGGAAAAATAATGACGTGAAAATGAAACTTCCCTGTGAGTGGAAGAAGAAATGCTGCTCCAGCTGATCAGACTTTCCCACATGATGACAGTTAAGTTAAATATAACACAGAGAAACACCCTGATGGAGGAAAACGTTGGGATCTCTCTCTGCCTGCATACATACAGTGTATCTGTTGCTTTTACCTTAGTGCCAAACACTCCAGGCTCTCCCATCACACCGGGGACTCCTATCGGACCCTGAGGACACAAACAAATGTGTTTTTTTTTACGTAAAGGTAAAGATGACGGACAGCTTGCAAAGATTTTTTTAACAATGAACTTACATCTCGTCCAGGATCGCCGTCGCTGCCCGGCAGGCCGCTGAGACCTTTAGTGCCCTGAGAGAGAAAAGAAAGAGTCTCTGTGACAACATCAGACCACGACCAGTTCAACATAACGAAGGTTATAACGAAGCTTTTCCTTTTGCTTACGCTGGTGTTTATTGTTGTTATCTTAATGCAGGTCTCACCTTCATCCCACATGGACTACAGTTTTGGTTTCTCCTCTTTGTGAGTCACATTCTAAATAAATAGTGTTTGTGGTTTGTGGTTTCTACTTTCACTTTTTTATTTACTCAACACACTTTACTCATCGCGGCTTGTTTGTCCTACATGAACAAACTAACTGTGTAAAGAGAAACTGAAATGACAAAAAAAGAAACCACTCACAGATCACAGTATGTTTCTTAAGAAGAAACCAGAGTCCAAAATTTCCCATTCTTCCCCACTGGGAAAGTTACAAACCAGAAAGATACTAGACTATTTATTCCACGTAACTCACTAAAATAGGACCACAAATAAATAAATAAATGAATAAACAAATGTTCAGAGTCAGGTGATGATTTGTTATTAACACATACTTCATCATCTGACACCATAAACATGTTTTGGTGGGGTTAAAAAAAAGTTGAGTGTTGAACGCTGGACACTTTAACGACCCACAGGTGATTTCAACGAGCCACAGGTGATTTCAACGAGCCAGAGGTGATTTCAACGACCCACAGGTGATTTCAACGAGCCACAGGTGATTTCAACGAGCCACAGGTGATTTCAACGACCCACAGGTGATTTCAACGACCCACAGGTGATTTCAACGACCCACAGGTGATCTCAACGACCCACAGGTGATCTCAACGACCCACAGGTGATTTCAACGACCCACAGGTGATTTCAACGACCCACAGGTGATTTCAACGAGCCACAGGTGATTTCAACGAGCCACAGGTGATTTCAACGAGCCACAGGTGACCTCAATGACCCACAGGTGATTTCAACGAGCCACAGGTGATTTCAACGAGCCACAGGTGATTTCAACGAGCCACAGGTGATTTCAACGAGCCAGAGGTGATTTCAACGAGCCACAGGTGACCTCAATGACCCACAGGTGATTTCAACGACCCACAGGTGATTTCAACGACCCACAGGTGATTTTAACGAGCCAGAGGTGACCTCAACAACCCACAGGTGATTTCAACGACCCACAGGTGACCTCAATGACCCACAGGTGATTTCAACGAGCCACAGGTGATTTCAACGAGCCACAGGTGATTTCAACGAGCCACAGGTGACCTCAATGACCCACAGGTGATTTCAACGAGCCAGAGGTGACCTCAACGACCCACAGGTGATTTCAACGACCCACAGGTGATTTCAACGACCCACAGGTGATTTCAACGACCCACAGGTGATTTCAACGACCCACAGGTGATCTCAACGACCCACAGACCCAGACAGATACACAGGAAAACACATTTATAAATTTTATATTCCACCACATTCTGAACCCTCTAAATCTGAAACCACCTCCCTATTTGCTCATCATGACAAATACAATAAACACACAGATGTCAGACTTTCCCAGCAGCACATAAATGCCACACATTTACTGATTTCTAAACCCTCGTCTCAAGTCCCTCTGGAACTGAAATTCAACAGATGAGCTCAGTCAAGGACAGACCTAAAAACACGAGGTACACCTCATCAGACAACATGACATTAGCAAAGGTCAAACCTGTGACCTTTAGGCTACTGACACGGTCAGTCATGCTCAGCACACATTGTTAACCCATGACCTTTGATCAGACTTCCCATTTCTCAAAAGGTCATTGAATCCAGAGCAGCGTCTAGCTGAGGGAAGTTTTTGAAGGTCTGTGGTGATTGAACTGTGGCTGATATTCACATTTTTTGAAATGTAAAATCCTGCTAGCGCCACCTGGAGGCTGCAGTGTTCATCAGACAGAGGTTTCCAGCCTATCCCTGTAAATAAGTCTCTACATGTGACTATCAGTGGTGGAATAGAAGTGTTTTTACCGGGACGGGCATTAAGAGTACAGTCCAAAGACAAGATATTTATCATTCTAACTGATAAACAGCAACGGCCACAGCAAAGTTTTGACAGGATCAACAGAAGACTGAAAAAAAACACCTGTTTGAAGCTTCCACAGGTAAACAGGTCCACTGGTAACAGGTATTGTGATTGGATATGAAAGGGGCGTCCTCAAAAGGCTTAGTCGCTCACATCAAGGATGGAGCGAGGGTGAGTCAATGACCCACATGTGACCTCAACGACCCACAGGTGACCTCAATGAGCCACAGGTGACCTCAACGACCCACAGGTGACCTCAAGGAGCCACAGGTGACCTCAACGACCCACAGGTGACCTCAAGGAGCCACAGGTGACCTCAACGACCCACAGGTGATTTCAACGACACACAGGTGATTTCAACGACACACAGGTGACCTCAAGGAGCCACAGGTGATTTCAACGACCCACAGGTGATTTCAACGACCCACAGGTGACCTCAAGGAGCCACAGGTGACCTCAAGGAGCCACAGGTGACCTCAAGGAGCCACATGTGACCTCAAGGAGCCCCAGGTGATTTCAACAAGCCACAGGTGACCTTAATGAGTCACAGGTGACTTCAGTGAGCCACAGGTGACATTTTCCCACCTTTTGGGGTTTATGAATGTGTTCAGTAAATGAAATGACAATCTGTCTTTTAGATTTTGATGTTTTACTGTGGAAACTTTCCGGTGGTGATGCTGGAGGAAAAAGTCATGAGGACAAATCCATCAGTGTGATTCATCCTTTTGGGTTTACAGTAAATATAACAGGAATGTGACCCGGCACGTTCGAGATATGTCAAACGAGACTTACTGTACATTGCTGTATTTCCTACCTAGAAACGAAGGTCGTCATTGGGAAACTAAAACAGATCTCTATCGCACACACTCATATCCTCCACTTACACACTCATACAGTGAGGTATGTAAACCTCATTATCCTTATCAGGGTCATGGGGACCTACGCCTACACTTAACCTCTGAGTGAGAGGAAGCTCGAGCACCCAGAGAGAACCAAAACCCACCCAGACACAGGAAGAACCTCCCTAATCACTGCACCACCGCGCCTCCTAAAATAAACTAGAGATAAAATGTGTGTTTGTACCTTTGGTCCACTCGGTCCGATGGATCCCGGCTGTCCAGGATAACCCTGAGGAGGACAAACAAAGACATCAGGGTAAAACTGGTTGTCATAGTCACATGGGTTCAATCTGACTTCTGCATCTCTGAGAGGAAGAGTTTGAGTGATGTAATCTGTTGCCACGTAGACGGATGGAAACTCGCTGGAGGAACAACAAACCGCGGACAAAAATAGCAGTCACATGCGTCTAACACAATGAAGGAGAAACCAGTGAAGCCATGGCAACGATTTAAGTGTGAAGACTGTCCTTAATGAAGTGTAACTTATGCACGAGAGGCTTCATGTGCTCAGTGCTCGTCAACTTTAAAGATCTGGGTTTTTTTTTCACAGTTTCCATGATTCAACAAGTTATGTGTAGAAGTTAGCGCCCACTTCTTAGATCGTGTTATAGATCTAAATACGACAGACTCGTCCTGAGCAGACGTGTGACTCAGAGGTTCAGATGATGAGTCTTACGGTGTATCCTCTGTCGCCGACATCACCTGGGAACCCGGGCGCTCCGGTCTGACCCTGCAGGAAGACATGGGACAGTTAAAGAGACGCCGAATTGACACCTAGTGGTGATCGCAGGAAGTGTCAGGTCATGTTTGTTAGCAGATGTGATGTAAGGTCAGTGTGTTTGGTTTGTTGATACCTTCTGGCCTTCCCGCCCCTGAGGACCCTCTTTGCCTTCGCTACCACGAGATCCCTGAACAGAAAAACACAGCGGTTCAAAACAAGTGAAGGAAACATACGTTTAAAATCTGAGGACACGATGCATCATCCATCGGCTAACAAGAGAGATCAGAAGGTTTCAGGATCTGGTGTGTTGTTGTTCCAAACTAGGGACAAGAGTTATGGACATAATAATAGTAATAGTTATAAATTTTTTGTCATTTGACCGATTAATCGATTAGATGTCTGCTAAATTAAAAGGCAACTAATCTAATAATTGATTAACCATTTTGAATCATTTCTTCTGATTTCTGAATATTTTCTAAGTTTGATGTTGGACTTTTTTCACAATCTTCTCATTTTGAGTTGAAAATAAAAAAACAGTGACCGTCATAAATTCTGACCTGCTTTGTGTTGGAACTAGATTAAACTGCATCGTCCCTGTTGAATGAAGTTAATTCAAATTTGAACAAGTAGATCTTTCAGTTTTTTTACAGTGGAGCTCATTAAATTCATGTTACTTCATGTTACTACACGGATTAATTCAATAGCTGCCAACTGAGAAGGTGACTTCAGCTCACCTTGGCACCTGTGCTTCCCTTTGGTCCTCGAGATCCAGGGTCACCACGGGGGCCCTGAAATCAACCAAATAAACCACGATGAAGGATAAAAAACTGTGTGTGTGTGTGTGTGTGTGTGTGTAACGCTGACGTTACAGTTCACAAATAAACTAATGAGAACAATAAAAGATACAAACTTTAATATGAAACAGAACATTAGACACTTTAGAGATTTGAGATTTAATATAAATTCATCAGCAGATTTGAAATCTATTCATTAATTTCACGTTTCAGAGCGTCAGCAGCATCGGCCGGCTGGTAAAGCCCCAAACTTCACCAGCAGCTGCTGTTGCCGCATCACTGGCGCCGTGACGACGTCGGGTTGGCAGGATGCGGAGAAACCGAAAGTCTGGGTGATTTCCAGCCGTGTGGCGGAATAAATACTGGATCAACATGAAGAAGATCACCTGGATCTTCACACAGATCTGCAGGTGGTTTCCCTGACAGCTTCACCTGCCTCCATTTCTACAGAGCGTGTTCATGTTTTATCACCGTGCTGCAGATGTGGCTGCAATAATTTCATTTTATCGTGTTTTGTTTTTTTCAACAGAAATATTTCAGTGTCTTCCCAATCGCGGTTCAAATAAAACTCCGCTCTCAGCTGCAGCTCCATCACCGAGCCTCAAATCTCTGCCTTTAATGTAAAACATCAACACAGCCGACCATATTGACTCCATTCTTAGTGAGCTTATCGTCATAGAAAAGATATTTTGCAGAGACGTCGTGTTTCCTTACAGTCTCACCACGACCTCCGACTCCTCCGCGGGGTCCCTCCATGCCGATGTCGCCCTGTCGACGGGAAGAGACGAGACAGTTTAATAAAACACGTCGTCTGCTGCAGCTGTTCATGAAAGATGATGAACAATGTGATATAACATCAGTGTACATATAGAAATACATGATTGCCTTCACGTTACTTATTAATAGCTGCAGCAATTAACCGATTCATTGATGAGATGTCAGCTTAATTAAATTAAAAGGCAACTAATGATTTCTGTTTACCTTCAGACCCAGAACTCCGAGCTCGCCTGGGTCTCCTGGAAGTCCAGGTTCCCCCTGATGACGACAAAAGATTCAGTTAATTAATCACGGATATAACTTTTTTTATTTGTGGGACGGGTCAGTGAACTCACCATGGCGCCAGAGAAACCGGAGCCTCCGTCATCTCCTTCAGATCCGACGTCGCCCTGCACGAGACGAGAGGTCGAAGTTCATGACTCAGAGACGCAGCAGGCGACACGCAAACTTTTACTTTTGTTTCCTGGTTGGTTTCAGTTTCAGGTTGTTTCAGGTTTATCTAAAGGTCACCGTGTGTGGCGGTGGACTCACCACTGGTCCGGTGTCTCCTCCTCGTCCTCGAACACCTTTAGTTCCTTTATAACCCTAAAAACAAAGAAGATCGTGGAGGTTAAACACCTGAACACGCAGCGGTCTCGTGTTGTTGTGCTGTGGTAAAGTTTCACCTCTCTGCCTTGAGTTCCTGGAGTACCAGCTTTACCCTGCAGACCTCTGGATCCCTGACAGGAAACAACATACTCATTATTAGGCACAGTGTGATGCACAGCATGACGTATCGATCACGGTCAGCAGGTGTTTGCGTGCTGAGAATAAACTCAGTGTGTTGTAATGAAACGAGTCGTACTTTTGGTCCTGCGAAGCCGGCGAATCCGGGCTCTCCGGGTTCACAGTCGCACTCCGTCGGACCCTCTTCCCCGAGTCCTGCGTCGCCGCCGGACTCCTCCGAGGAGTCTGTGTCCGGTCCTGCTGGAGGATGGAGGACCTGAAACACGACAATGTGACACCATGGAGGGGGGTCACTTCAGCTGAAGGTCATTGATTTGATCAAAAGCTCCTGAACAGCTTCCTCGGCGCTCACGCTGTACCTTCATGGTCTTTTTGTCCTGCTTGGCGTAGTGGGACTCGGCCGTGGTGGCGTAGGAGAAGGCGTCCTCGGTGATCATGGTGACCCGGGTGGGGGCGGGGCCGTAGGGGTCGTAGTCCTCCTCCTCCTCAGGCCTCTGGTCCTCGTCGTAGCTGTGAGTCGGCTCGGGCGGATACTCTGATGGCAGACGACATTTTTAATAACTCTACCGGGCTGCGGTCATGTGACACAACAAACACGGCGCTCACCTGGTTGAGGGGTGGCTAAGTTGTCGTAGTGGTCGACCATGGAGCCTTCATAGGTGTGTTCCTCACCTGGACGGTAAACACAGCATGTCATAATCACAATACACCTAGATGTAGATCACCTGCAGTAAACTGCTGACAGCTGTAGCTGCTGTTAGCTCAGTCTGTTCCAGATCAACATATAGGCTCGTTGGTCTAGGGGTATGATTCTCGCTTCGGGTGCGAGAGGTCCCGGGTTCAAATCCCGGACGAGCCCTTAATTTGAAACAAATATTACTCTTAAAACAAACAACATGGAGTTCAATAAACAAAAAAATTACAATGTAAACTTAAAAAAAAAATTCCTCAAAGAAACAAAACATCAACACACAAAGTAACTCCATGTGAACTGTGACAGATATTTGTGACTGTTGTTGATATTTTCTGAGAGTTGATGAAAACGTGTGCGGCAGCTCTGACCTGAGTGGTATCCAGAATATTCATCTTGACAAAGAGAAGAGACGATACACAGCGTGAACACCAGCAGCCCAGAGAGGAGAGGCGCCTGCAGGGGAACAAACCATCGACCTGTTAACACAATCTGTACGAAGACCACGAACCCGGCAGAAAATCCAGGACACTGTCGATCACTCGTACTCGTACAGTATCTCAACACTCTTAGACAAAACCCCTGTAAGTGGCTCGTTGGTCTAGGGGTATGATTCTCGCTTAGGGTGTGAGAGGTCCCAGGTTCAAATCCAGGACGAGCCCTTATTGACTTATGAGTATTTAACTACAACTGTAATAAATAATAATTTTAGTGAGTCAGTCTCCATAAGTCCCCATGTTTCACAGCAGAAATAAACATGTTTACAGCCTGGTACAAAAAACAGTTTTGGTCTCTGTAGCTAATTTCCCCGTTCATGACAACTGTACTGAGGGTGAATTTATATACAACTCACCTGTTCACATTATATTAAGGCTGAAAGTTATGCAGGGTTAAGAGTGTGGACGCTTTGATTGACAGGTGGGTGTGGTTACAGGGGGCTTATTAGAGCAACCAGGCGTCATTCAGCTCCACCTCTTTCTAGATTAGCCAAGAGCTGGACTGCTAGATGTGAAGAAACACATGTAAGTGGCTCGTTGGTCTAGGGGTATGATTCTCGCTTTGGGTGCGAGAGGTCCCGGGTTCAAATCCCGGACGAGCCCTTATTAAATCAGTGTGCACAAAGAAAAGATCAGATGTCATGAAGTAGTTCTCTGCAGTCAGACACTTGTACTTTAAAAGCCTCTTGTTGTGTTTGTGTGAGAATGAAACAGACAAAGTTTCTCTGTCAGGATGAAAACCGCTGACTTCTTCTCACATTCCTTAAGCTTCACCGTGAGCCCGAACACTGACCGAGGACAAACCTTTAAAGAAGCTTTGACACGAGGTCGATAAACTGAACTACAGAAAATGTCTTTTAAAAAAAGTCACATCAACTTAAAGTTCAAAGTGGGGAGGCAGAGCACGGCTGGACGAGTTTTAGAGAGGAACGAGTAGATTACCGAACCTCCAATTAAACATGTCTTTAAATCAGAAGCTGTTTTTTAAAACTCGTCATTCATCTCAGAGTTGGGCTGAATGTTTCCTCTCCCTGCGTTTCTGTGCTGTGCTGACCTGCAGGACCTCTGGGGCTGTGAGGTGAGAGTGGAGGAGGAGAGTCTGTGACGCGTCCTCGTGGAGGTTTTCAGGTTTGCGGTCGTCTCGTACAATGAAAATATCAGTTATTTTAGTGTTTTGAGGTTGTTTAGTCCAAACTTTTCAGCCCGCGACCCCCAAAATCAACGATACCAGAGATTTGTGACCCCAACTATCCCCAAATGTCTCATGATTTGTCCTTGTTACATGTCGTAACGTTTAGCATGATGCTAACAGACCAGAAGGATCAGAAGGACCAAAGAAAACCCAATAAAGGCTAAAATACGCCATTTCTAAAAGTTTTTACATCTTATTTGATTTCTGTAAATCATCTTGTGACCCTTCTTTGCCTCGTGAAGAGAGAGCAGGCAGCCAAAGCGCTGACACAAAATCCCCAAAGAAAGAAACATAAAAATCTGCCGATCTCAGCAAAACGTTCAAACAAAAAGGCTGAAGAAAAAAACTTGAAACTGTCAAATAAAAGTGAGTAAAAGTTCCTCTGATCCAAACTGAATCTGACAAAGAAAATGTGCTGACTTGATAAAGACGAAACGAAGACGTTGTATATTTAAAGTTTAGACGATATATTGAAGATATTTTTGACATATTCAGCCGGTGCTGGATCACTAGTCCATCTACTGCTTCTTCAATTAAAGTCACCTGATCACTGACTGACCAATAACTGATATTTTTGCACAATTTCTGTTGATCCAAACTTCCATCCCCGACCCGTCACGGGACCAAACCTGCAGGCCAAACCCAGACACATCCTCCATCCTTTCTTACCTTGTTGCTGGAGGCTCCCATGGTGCTGCAGAGTCCTCCTTTTTTAGCCCAGACCAGATCCTGCACAGGACGCGTTCAGGACACAGACGAGGAAAAAACACAAGCTGATTTTTTAGCTTTCCCTGAGCGGCTCTCCTCACAGCATTCTCACCCTGATGGTTTCCCCTGTGCTCTCTCGCTCTCTCTCTCCGTCTTGTCTCGTCTCTCTAGGATCCCTCAGGTTCCCAGGCACTGACGGGATCCTGTTTTCTTTTTCTCTCTCTCTCTCTCTCTCTTATTCTTCTCGTCCTCCATGTCGGCGTCTCAACAGGGTGAGAAATACCTGAACCAGGATGCAGCATGAGCAGAGACAGAGAGACTCAGAGAGAAAATTCAGCAAAGTCTAAAGGTTCAAACTTAAAGCTGAAAAAGTGACGACAAACATATTTTAATATCTGGTGGTTTGTAATCGTCTGCGTCAAGATTTAAATGCATGAATGAATGTGTCAGAAAGCAGCAGATTATTTATGAGGTTTATTCCACTAACCAAACATGTAAGGTGCTGTAAAACTTTCTAGTTTCTACATTTCACTTCATTACATGAAGAGAACAAATCTTTGGCGACACAGAAAGATTAAACGGGCCCCTCCGGAGAGAAACAGCGTCTCCACCCCGCTAACACTAACTCATACATAAATCAACATACCTCTGGGCAGAATTTGTTAAATATTAGCCTTTTTTTTTTAAAATAGAAAATATGACTGACCATAATGAAAACCTCTTTTTTATTTAGGGCTAGAGGTCAGATGAAGCTGTTTATTATGGAGTTGGGTCTCTGATGTTTTGGGCGGTGTGAGAGCTGCAGCAGCTCAGGACGTTCAGTTCGTTCAGTTCAAACTGATGGAAAGATGAACACTGGAGCACAATCTGAATTCATCAGCCTAAAAGCTGCACGTGGAGAAAGAGAAGGTTCTGGAGTGACCGCCACATCTCCTGACCTCAGCTTCTTCTCAAACAAGCCAACAAATTTACACGACCTGGAAACTTTCTGCCAAGAAGAACCGACCTCAGAGACCGACTGTAGTGTATTCATGTCATCTCTGAAAGTCTCTGCTGCACTAAATGGGACGGGACCTTCGTTAGCGCCGCAGCACGAGCTGTTTATATCTCGGTGCATTGTGACGAGCTGCAGCTTTTAACAGTCCTGTAACGAGAACATGTGTGTGTCTGTTCTTCGTTTGTCTCCTGTGATATGTGTCAGTGAGTGATCACCTTCAGTTTATTCAGACTCGTTTGACTGAACTAAAAACCTCAGTTTATCTCGCCGAGCCTCCACAGGCTGCACAAACCTCGTGTCAACGCTAAGCCTGAAACAAGAGCGACCTTTGACCCTGCTGCTGTGACACTCCTGTCCCACATTCCACAACCAGTCCCGGCCAATCGGAGCGAGGCGGGTGGAGCCTGTTTAGGATTGGCAGACGCTGTAAACTACACTGTAAAACTAAAAAACAGCAAAAACAGTTTCTCAAATTATCGATTTTCTCGTTTGTCCCGTAAAATGTTGAAGTCCGAACTGACCTGCTGACGGCACAGAAATATTCAGTTTTCTGTCGCAGAGGACGAAAGAAACCAGAAAATTTTGAATGTTTGTGAAGCAGAAAAATCAAAATGTTTTTTTTTTGTACGCAAAACTTTATTCCACATTTCTGAAGTTAAAATGAGACGTGACATGTTGGACCTGTGAGAGGCTGCCCTGACCTTTGACCTCATCTGAACTATCACTTCTCTTTCTCCCGCTCGTCTCTCTTCTTCTTTTTCTTCTTCTTGCGGTCGTGGTGGTGGTCGTCGGGGGAGCGGGAGTCCCTGCAGAAGACAAACGGTGACTCAGATTTTCTCTGTGGCTTGTTGTATGAAGACAAAGTATCAGGTGACTCCGTCCCGTCTCACCTGTCCTTCTTCTTCCGCTTCTTCTTGCTCTCTCTGTCTCTGTCTTGACTTCGTTCTCGGCTGCGATGGCGTCTGCTGTGAGAGTGATGAGACTCGGCCGATGCCGACCGCCTTTCATCTGGCCGACGCCTGACAGACAGACAGACAGACAGACAGACAGACGACACTTCCTTAAAAATCGACAACATCACAGCAGACTGATCATCAGGAGGTCAAAGGTCACGGTGTTACCTGTGGGAGGAGACTTCAGACCTCATCGTCGCCTCCTCCTCCTCCTCTTCCTCCTTCCACTGTCTGCTGAGCTCCCCTGAGTGGACGTTGATCACCTCTCTGATCACCTGCAGGACGAGCACAGGTGATCAGCTTGGAGCAGATACAGAAAAGGATTGTGGGTAAGGAAGCAGCGCTCGCTCGTACCTCGGTGTAAGACTTCTTGGTGATGTGAACGTTCTTGGCTCGGTAGGACTGACGCCGCCTCTTGTAGTCCCTCATCTCAGCCATCAGCTCCAGGTGAGTCTTTGGTTCGTTCTGTTCTTCATCTACACACACACACACACACACACACACACACACACACACACACACACACACACACACACACACACACACACACACACACACACTTTAAAGAACCTGTAATAAATCTGTTTTCCTCGTCCAGCTGACGTGACAGATGTTCTTACCCTTCTGGAGTTTGGACACCAAATCTATGTAAAGATCGTCGTTGCTGGAGGACGCAGCGTCCTTCTGTTGGCCGAGGACGCCGACCACGTGATCGTACAGAGCCAACCGGTCGGCCACGGTGAGGTCGCACAGTGCTCGTTTGTGGGTCTGAGGCACGTCGACGGGCTGGCCGGAGTACTGACCTGACGGAGGACCGGAGGAGGATTTACACACAAAATAGACTCAGAACACACACACACTAAAAAAAACACAAATCACACGTCTGGACTTTATCAAAATGTTGCACATTAAAGCTGCACTCAGACACGTGTGGACGTATAAAGACTTTCCCCAACACGTAAAGGGAGTGTGTGTGTGTGTGTGTGTGTGTGTGTGTCCTGTGCTTTTAAAAAGGATATGATGTTAAAGGATACTGCACGTAATCAGGCAAGCCTGAACCAGAGCAGCAGAACTTTCTTACCCCTGTGGCTGCAAACAGAACACACACGGGTTACACACACACACACACACACACACACACACACACACACACACACACACACACACACACACACACCTGAAAATTACACATAGGATTTCAGCGATGAGTCATAATCCTCTGCTGACATCTGGTGGTTTGTGTGTGTGTGTGGGTGTGTGTGTGTGTGTCTGAGAGGACGCAGTGAAGTGTAACACACCTTGCCAGAAGACTCCCTCCATCCTCATCAGCGGTGCAGCAGATCGGGCCTGCAGGATCACCTGATGCTGGGTTGATTTGTCTGCACGGAGGAAACGACATCACGACAGCTGAACGATGAAGCCGAGCAAAAGTACGACAACAAACTAACACTGTTTCAAAATAAAAGCCCTCTAATGTGTCAGAGGACAGAAAGCCTTCATGTCTTAAAAAAAAGGCTTTTATTGTGAAATATTGACACCCCGAGGTAAATTCAATATTACTATTACTATTGCTAACAAAGATTATTGATCTGTCTGGAACATCTTCACTGCACATAACATTCCTAACTGGTTGTTTTTCTGAATTATTGTCTTTTTATTGATTAATCACAATAACGACTCACCCATCGTGAAGCTTCTGACGCTGCTGTTCTCATAACACACAGACGGGTCCAACATCTCCGCCTGCAAAACACATTCATCGTCTTATTGCTCCGTGGCTTTGGTTGCATTCTGGAAGACGGTCGGTAACGTGTACGGTAACGTGTACGGTAACGTGTACTGAACGTGTACGGTACCTGCTCCTCGGCTGAGTAGCCCATCTTCCGGAGGCTGCAGGAGGCCTTGTGTCTATCCATGCTTCGGGCCGGCACTCTGTGGTCGGGGTCGAAGGGACACTGCTCCATCATCTCCTGAGAAACACACAAACATCAGCTGTGAATGACACAGATCTGATACACACTGTGTACTCTATGCACACTCTACGGACTCTACACACACTCTATGGACTTTATACACACACTCTACGGACTCACTCTATGCAGTCTACACATGCTCTACACACGCACACTACGCACACACACTATGCACTCTACACACACTCTATGGACTCTACACACACTACACTGTCTTAAAAATACATTTCCATTTAGTTAGAAAATAATATAACAATAAATAGCATTTTATTTAAATGAATCATGTAGAAAACACAGATTATTCAAGAAGAAATGTCTCAAAGTACACAATATAAATAAAATAAATTAGATTAACGTTATGGATATCTTTAAAGTCAATAAACAAATCAATACACCGTCAGAAAACATCAATATTTAAGGGTAACGGCAAATAACGTTAGCCCTGTAACGGTTTAACGAGCGACCGTGTTAACTAGTGACCGATAGCAGTTTGTCGCGCGACAGCCGTTGAAATCAGGGAGATGCGTAGTTGTATGTTTCTGTCGCGTTCAGCTGGCGGTCATCAGTTAACACGGTCGCTCGTCACACCGAAACACCCGCTAGCTGTTAGCATACCTTGTTGTAGTCCCACGACCATCCCAGCGTCTCAAACACGTCGTCCAGCCGTTTCTTACAGTTTTCGGTGAACTCCGTCAGCTCCTGCAGACGCTGCAGCCGGTCCTGAACACTTGTAGTCGGTAACGAGTCCGCCATTTAACGATTTTAATCCGAATCAGGAGAGAATCTGTCCTGAAATCAGCACTGCGTATGTACGGCGGCCATGTTTAACGCGACGTCATGACGTAGGCGGGAAAACACAAGTGAGGCATGCTGGTAGTTGAAGTCCATCATCTATTATATTATATTATATTATATTATATTATATTATATTATATTATATTATATTATATTATATTATATTATATTATATTATATTATATTATATTATTAGAATACAAGCAATAAGTCATAACAAATCATAATTTTATTGTTTTGTTTTTGGATGGAAATCACAATTTACAGTGGCTTTAATTAAAATATAGCATGTTAAAACCACACCTACACAACTATAGTAAATATTAAAAAAAGAAACAAATTTTACATACGTGTGAAACACACACACACACACACACACCTTTGTTTACAGTGCATACAGTCAAAACGGGACATGCTGGAAGTTACTCGGAGCTCATGTGGGGTACAGCTGGGGGTCTTGCAGCAGGAGATCATCTGTATATATGTCCTCTGTTCTGAGAATAGAAAAGACAATCATCTATAAACACATATGTTTGATTGTGTTGCTGTGAATCACACTGTAGTTCGATTAACTGTCATAATAACTCATACAGAGCTTACATTACTTCTAGAGTGTCTTCAACAGCAACCTCCTCCACCACCTCCACTCCGACCACCACGTTCCTCCTCACTGCACGAAGCAAACACAAGAATGTCGTTAGAGGTGTTTGCTCCTAGCCTCCATGATAAGCCAAGTTATTACAGATTATTATTTGATGTGTTTCACTTTGGTAGATTAAAGGTTCAGGTCCAGTGGTGTATGTACTGGAGGCCAGAGATGATGAGCTGTAGATGTTTTACCCATGACATAAAATCCAGTCCTGACAAGTCGAACTTGTTCCTCTCAGGCCAGAGAGACAGAACAGGCAAACATCCTGCTCTGGCACATTGTTGTGTACGTTTTATTGGATGTGGTGTTTCTTCAAAGAGAGGGAAAGAGAAACTGGCCCTGAAGTACACAGTGAATTCTCACCTCCATAGTAGATGTACGGTGATCCAGGCCAGCAGGGACCCAAACCTTCTGGTTCCCTCTGCTCATAAACACATACACATCCCTGGGTTTCCATCCCCGGACCCTCCCAACGATGACCACCAATGAAATGCTGTGATACATCTCCCCCGTCGGCATCAATCTCTGTTTCCGGCTGCTGGGGCGAAGGAGCACCAGGACCTCGTCCAGCCAGAGCAGAGCTGCTGGGGATCCCTGAGTGGATGGGTGGTTCGGAGGTGGACCACTGAGCATCTGCAGCCTGACTGATGACGCCATCGCAACCTGCAGCATCAGATGAGAAGAAAATAGATTTCTTATACAATTAACATGCAATGCTGCTAAAATCAGGGGCTTGGATTAAAGCTGCACGTCATGGCTGAATCATATGTCTGAACCGTCTGTTTCCTGCACCTGCTGATGAGACCTGCTGGGTTTTGGATGGGACATTTGCATACACACACACACACACACACACACACACACACACACACACACACACACACATAGCAAGGAGTGGGACGTTTTTCACAGCACACATCTATGTTTATCCATCTTTGTGTAAGAGTACTCCTGCATATTTAGTTCACCCCAAAACGTGGGAACAGTATTTGCACGATCATTTACATTTATGCAGATTTTGCCATAAATTTTGACCCACACACAGATGAGACATTGACATAATTAAATTATTTCACGCCTTTGCCATCCTACGAATTCAGCCCACATCCAGTGGGATTTAAAATCAGGTACATCCAACGCTAAAATAAACGGGTATACTCTATACATCCGCATATAACCCGTGAGCAGCTGACAGGATCAACAAACTCATTTTAATCCCTTATTTTAATCAGAAACAATCGCAGACATCTGTACAAGTGAAAAGTTGAGCTTCATCAAACCAGTGTGACGGAGCAGAGGTAGAACATTCGGGCCTGAGGAGGGAGGTGGCAGGTGAAGGGAGTCTTCTTCAGCCTACGTCAAGAACTGTACACACTGTCTGTGTGTTGCATCCGGGTCCACCTCTAAAGAAATCCATCCTCTGTTAGGTCAATCGCTAGTTATTGTGTTGACTATTTGGATTAATCGTACAGTTTATCATCCACCCGTATCTTATTCTTATCTTACCTGCAGCGTAGCAGCAAACAGCAGGACGCTCTCCCGCCTCTTCTTCCTCCTCGTCCTCCTCTTGGTCCTCTTGGTGCCTCAGCATGGCCCCTGAATGTTGAGGATGGGGACACAGAGGAGGTCTGGGCGACCAAAGCCAACAGTCCGGATTCAGTCTGTACATCCCGGCCCAAGCTCGATCCTCAGTGCCCTCTATGAGTGTGTGTCTGTGTGTGTGTGTGTGGTCTTCCACCTCTCAGCTCTGCCTCTGAAAGCAAAAACAAAGCATCAGATGGGTTTTCTCTGGACGCAGCGGGACTGTATGAGTCACCTCAGACAACAAGCTGATTGGGCAGCTTGTCTCAGACACTGATGTAATGCTTTCTATCAAAGGGTCGTGCCTGTGTGTTGCATGTGTTAAAGCAACATTATGCGGAAATGTGTTAAACATGGAGAGCTGTATATGTTTGTGTCCTTTAAATATCATCAGTCACACACAACCTACTCATGCTATGAATACTGTATATACTGTACTACCTTATGTACATAACACAACTGTATAAACTATATTTATTTTATCATCCTTTGCACTCTGCACCACATCAATGTGTAAATATATATATAGATATTTATAAATATACTTCTTATATATACAGTTTTCATAGTATTTAGCTGTACTAATATACACTGAACAAAAATAACAAAACACTTTTGTTTTTGCTCCCATTTTTTATGAGATGAACTCAAAGATCTAAAACATTTTCTATATACACGAAATAACAATTTCTCTCAATTATTGTTCACAAATCTGTGTAAATCTGTGACAGTGAGCACTTCTCCTCATTCATTTATTTGATGGGACCATGTACAGTATTAAACATAAACGATTCCATTTGATGTACTGCACCGGAGTTATCTTACAGATACTTTTTTAACATATTACAGCACAATAACAAACAGTGCAAAGCAAAAAACACACAGGACACATAATACACAATGATTTAACAAATATATTATCAGGTAGGGCGTTCACCTGAGCTGTGGCTTTCACAGAGAAGGCTGATCGCCCAAATGCAGGGCGACGAAATGGTACGGTCCAATCTGTACAGAGGATATTGTACCTTTCCATTTCGTTGCTCTTCGTTGAGTTAATATAATAAAAAATGGGAGCAAAAACAAAAGTGTTGTGTTTCTTTTTTTGTTCAGTGTGTGTGTGTGTATATACATACATACATACATACATATATATATATATATATATATATATATATATATATATATATATATATATATATATATATATATACATATATATACACATATATATATACATATACATATACATATATATATATATATTATACACACACACATATATGTATATACATACATACATATATACATATATATATATATATATATATATATATATATTATATATGTGTGTGTGTGTGTGTGTGTGTGTGTGTGTGTGTGTGTGTGTGTGTGTGTGTGTGTGTATTGAGAGCAATGTGCACACACCTTCTTGCTATTACAATCATATTTTCCATGTATACTGCATACTGTGGTACAAACTGTAACACAGATGCACTTATCTGTAAAGCATATTTTTACACATTAATACTGTAATGTAGTTAGTCCTTGTCTATTAAATAATAGATATTAAATATTATTATTTATTATTATTAACATTATTAATATATTAAATAATTTCCCTCTGGGATTATTAAAGTATTTCTGAGTCTGTAGTTATTTCACTGTGTATTTTGTACACGTTGGGCACTAAATACTCCTTAACTCTGATTACAGTTGTATTTTGTCTCATGTTGTGTAACCTCTGCAGCCTGTCTGTGACTTCGACCACCTGCTTTTAATTTTGCATGTTTCCTTCACTGATTTCGTTTTGTTGCTTTTTTGTTTATCAGCAGCGCTGTGATCCGATTGGTCGACCGGAGGTCACGTGGACTCTCGCTGCCAATCAGAATGCAGCATTTTGAGAGCCGACACCTTCCTCCTCGGTGCGTCGGTCGGCTTCGTCCCCGGGTTCGGTTACACTTAGTCCCGCCTCTGTGCTCCAGGCTGAGCCGCGACACTTCCCACCCTCCGTGTTCGTCGTCTCCGGGCTTTTGTGGACACTCCCTCTTGAAGTTAACGAGGCAGGAAACCGCGACCAGAACCAGAACCAGAACCCGTCTTCTTCTTCTTTCATTGAGTCTAATCACAACATGGCCTACCCGGGATACGGTGCTGCCCACGGAGCGGTAAGAAAGCCTATCCGACCCGGGACGGGCGTCCTCCTGCGCACACAGGGCGGAAGTTGCCCGAGTTGAGCGATAATAACATTGACGTCAATGTGTTGACTAATGAAAACAATCTCTCAGCTAACTGTTAACACCAGTAACACCAGGGGCGGAGCGACACGTTATAAACACTCACATGGGGACTAATGGAGACTGACCGGGACTGTTGGGACACATTGTCTCTCTTAGCACTGAGATAATGTACTGTGTGTGTGTGTGTTTGTGTGTGTGTGTGTGTGTGTGTGTGGAAGTTCATGAGATGAGGAAGGGTGGAGGCACACACACACACACACACACACACACTCATTCATAGATTCAGTCAGTCTCATCAGGATTTCACTTTTTTTGTGTGTGTGTGATTTTTGCAGCAGCATTTTTTTGTTGTTTTCTTTAGTTTTAAACTGCATCAAAAGTCTAAACAGGCTCAATAAGACAATAAAAAAGTCATTATTAAATATGGCGAGTAATTAATTCTCGCCATATTTAATAACGACTTTATTGTCGGAATTAATTCCCCCAAAACATTTTAATTTAAATGTGGCCCTAATACTCCGTTGGAGTTTACTTTTTATTTTCTGGAAGAATCTTGACATTAGTACTGGAGTGTAAAAACAAAAATCTGCCGGATATTGTTTTGTTCAGGTCGTTTGCTGATATACAGAGGTCCCTCGTTTATCGCAGGTGATACGTTATAAAAATAACCCGTAATAAACGAAATCCGCAAAGTAAGTTTTACAATTATTATCCATGTTTTAAGGCCGTAGAACCCCTAACCACACACTGTTATACACTTTCCTCAGACAGGCATTAACATCTGTCTCTTATTTAAATACTTCTTCCTCAGCCAATCAGGACGCCGAACACAATGTGTGTTCATACTGTACAGTACGCTGTAAAAAAAAAGCATGCAAAATTACACTAAAAAACCCAGCGAGGCCGCGAAAAGTGAACCGTGTTATAGCGAGGGAGAACTATGTGTGTGTGTGTGTGTGTATATATATATATACATATATTGGGACTTGTTAGTAGTCGCCGTCACTAACTAACATTCCCACGGCGATGTGTGTGACACATTTGGTTTGAGCTCTGTGTGTGTCGTGGGGAAGGGGCAGCACGTTTGGTTATTTTGCAACAATTGTGCGACATAGTAGGAAATATGCGACATATTACTGATCACGAAAAACTGGAGGGACTGTTTAGTGCTCAACACGAACGCACGCTGAGTCAGCGCTGGTGATGGTGGTGACTTTGCATGGACGGAAGAATGCAGCGCTGAGATTGTGTGAGTGAAAGGGTTCGTTTGAGAGTCAATAAGTGACTTCAGTTCTGCGCAGACTGAACCCGTCAGCAAAGGTTACAAAACAGCAACAGAGCTTCCTGGACGCAGTTTCACCATTTAAACTAGCGCTGCAGAGTTTAGGCGACAGACAGAAAGCGTGTTTTTGAACCTCTCTAACATTTAGACATCTCCTGCTTTTCTCTGCCATAATGTCTATAGAAGCTACCCAGCTCCGGTTCTGGCACGACACCAGCTCCGGGCCTGTAACCCTCCTCTTCTTCTTCTTCTTCTTCTTCTTCCCCCCGGTGCTCTGAGCTCACAGACTCTTTCTGTTTCTGTCTCTGCAGCAGGATCCTCTGTACGGGTATTTTTCAGCTGTAGCTGGACAGGTAACACACACACTCACACACCTTACCTCACCTGTATACCTCCGTATTGTGTGCAGCGGTATGTTATCTGTTTCCTTGAACTCTGACAGGATGGACAGATCTCACCGGACGAGCTGCAGCGCTGCCTCACACAGTCCGGCATCTCTGGATCGTACAAACGTAAGTACACCAGGCGGAGATATATTTCATTTAAAGTCACTCCCAGTGAGAACTACACCGCTCTTACTGCAAGAGACGGATGCTGCTACTGTACATACAGTGGCTCCGAGGTCAAACAACTCTCCAACATGAGACAGTAACAGAATACAGATGGTTTCAGCGATGTGTTTAACAATTAATCATTTCTTTGTGCGTTTTTATTTCAACAGCTTTCTGCCTGGAGACCTGCAGACTGATGATCAGCATGCTGGATGTATCCTTCACCCGTCAGCCAATCAAGAGAGGTTTAGTAGACTGACTCGCAGGTGGAAGAAGGTGTCAATGATGACTTAAACTTCATAACATGCGTCATTAAAACGCAGGAAACGCAGACTCGAGCATGAAACCTGAACCTGAACTGTAACCAGGCGCTGCATTAGTGGCGACATTTGACCGCAGTAATATAAATATAAAACATATGTACAACTTACATCTGTGTTAGCAGCAGCTTCTTCGACCGCAGTAATTACCTCAGTGTCTTCTCATGGTTGTCCCCTCGGTTAGCTTCCCGTCTGTCATCCAGCAGGGCATGGAGTGTGAAACTAGAAAAATAAAGTACGTGATTGGTCCTTGACTGACCGTGGCGTCTCAGAGGGACATGTCCGGCACCATGGGCTTTAATGAGTTCAAGGAACTGTGCCAGGTTCTGAACGGCTGGAAGACCACCTTTGCGTCCTACGACCGGGACCGCAGTGGAACGATGGAGGGCCCCGAGCTGCAGCACGCCATCAGCGCCATGGGTACGGGCAAAACTAACACAACAAGAAACCCCGAGTTGTTCTGTTGTTTGTCCTCCTAAATGATTTTATCTGAAGGAACTCGTCGGTTAATCAGGAATAAAAAGATCTCGAGGTGTTTATCTCAGTTCACCTTCGCACTGACGGGTGTGTTGCATCAAGAGGAAGACTTGTGACACAGGTTGGACTGTCACAATAAAATGACCCGCCCTGCTCTCTCTCTGATTGGCTGGTGTTCGTTGCCTTTGTGTGCAGAGAAGAATCTTTTTTTGTCTAAACTCGTGAAAAATGGGAGCAAAACCAAAAGTTTATATTTTACCTGTGTGGAGATAAAGTGTAAATTGTATCTATTCCATGAGTTGCTCTGAAACACATTATTAGGTATGTCCTCTCAGCTTGGTCTACGTTTAATAATGTATGTTTTCCTGTGCAGGTTTCAACCTGAGCCCTCAGGCCATGAACATCGTCATGAAGCGCTACAGCAACAACGGCAGAATCGGCTTTGATGACTTCATGAGTTGTTGCATAAGGCTCCGTGGCCTGACTGGTGAGTGGGCGAGGAATGCATGAACTCTGAGACAGTTGGTACCTTGTTGACAGAAGTTGACCGACGACTCTTGTTTTAATGTGTTTCTCAGATCATTTCCGACGGCGAGACACAACCCAAGCTGGCACGGCCATGTTTCACTATGATGATGTAAGTTTCCACAACTTCTTTTTTCATTTCCTGAAGCTTCAATGTTCAGCTTTGAGTTGATGGTAACATCACAGGAGAAGCAGCTGTTGGACCACCAGAGTTAGACCCCCACGCAGCTCACCAAGAATGATCCAAACAAGCTAAAAAGCCAAAACTACATCTACAGCTACAGTTTACTAACTCTGTTGGTCTTTTACCATCTTTTATGATGCATCTCTTAAACCGATCAGCCGTAACATTCAGACCACTGACAGCTGAAGTGAATAACACTGCTTATCCTGCTATCGTGGCAGCAAGTGAACATTTTGTCCTCAAAGTTGATGTAAGAAGCAGACTTAGGATTTGAGCAACTTTGAAGAACCAAACTGCAATGGATGGAGCCAAGTCCAGTTGCCCCTTGAAGAAATACGACCCGGATGACTGAGAACCTCCACAAAATGGTGGAAGTTTATTCATGGTTGGCAGAGGCCTCTTTCAGCAGGACAATGGGCCCTGCCACAAAACAACAGTGGTTCAGGGACAGTTTGAGGAACACAACAACCAGTTCAAGGTGTTGACTCCGTCTCCAAATACCCCCAATCCAATTGAGCATCTGTGGAATGTGCTGGCCGAACGGAGTCCGACCCTCGGAGGCCGAACGGAGTCTGACCCTCGAACGGAGTCTGACCCTCGAACGGAGTCTGACCCTCGAACGGAGTCTGACCCTCGAACGGAGTCTGACCCTCGAACGGAGTCTGACCCTCGAACGGAGTCCGACCCTCGGAGGCCGAGCAGAGTCTGATCCATGGAGGCCCTCCCTTGTAATTTACAGGACTTAAAGAACCTGCTGCTAACATCTTGTTGCCAGATACCACAGCACATCTTCAGAGGTCTAGTGGAGTCCATGCCACGGGTCAAGGCTACCGGGCCTAGACCTACCTATTGGGCAGGTGGTCATAATGATACGGCTGATCGGTGTATCATTACATCACAGAAATCTATTAGATGATTCAAGTCTAAGCTTAAGAGTCCTACAATAACTCTGGATCTCTCTCTCTCTCTCTCTCTCTCTCTCTCTAGTTTGTCCAAGTCTCCATGAGCTTATGAGGATGAAAACCCGAGACCGATGGGACACACCGGCCTTTTAAAACTATTTCACGTTAACTTACAGCATATATGTTTTTTTAATCGTTGTTGTACAGAGTTAAAACGCCACTGTCACATTCCATTTCTACTTTTTTTTTAAAACAAATAATGCATATTGTACCAAACTTATAAGAACTATTGTAACCTCAGACTGTACCAATGACAAAGCAGTGCCTGTATACTGGAGGACGTTATTACCAATCTACATGTTAACTTTTCCTTCGAGAGTAACCATGTTAGCTCATAGCAGACAAAGGAGTGTGAACACGTATGAAATGAATTAAAATGTCAACCACTAATGTGTAACGTCACAAACCTGTGTACTCTGTTTGTTTGGCTTTTTAAACTCAGTTTGAACTGAAGAACTTAAATCTACATTTTTTTAAAAAGAATCCGGAAAAGTCAGAAATCAAAGTTTCCTGCAACTAAACAACTCACAAAACTCTGAGATTTCTAAAGGAAGTTTGTTGACTTCTTTCCGAGTGAATAATGAAGGTTGAACAAGGAAATCTGTTGGAAAAGTAGGTTCACAAATACCTGCTGCTGCTATCAAACATACTATAGACACAGAAGGGTCTAACGTTAACTACACGCTGTTACAGCAACTGAATCTGTATTTCTCACAAGACGGAACAAACTATTAAGAATTTGATGTTGGGACAACGACATGGCACCATCACGCGATTGTCGTACGCGAATTTTAGAAACGAAAACACGAAACCTCAAGTAACAATTTAATATCACTTCCACAGCAGTGGAAGCAGTCAGTGTCACAATATTAATACCAATATTTTAGATGGTGACATTAAACGAATGAAATGCAAATAAAGTCTTGTATCCAATTTATTGATTTTTCTTTTAATTTAAATGTACAAGTCAAATTAATTTAAATAGACAAAAATATAAAAAAAATATTCTATTCCATTTTTATTTATGTAGGATTTCATAATATTAAAAATAGCTTTAATATTTCTGAGTAACGTCTGCACACTACTTTTTTTTTTATCTAATTAACCTGTATTCGGTCTGTGGGGAAACCGGAGCACCCGGAGAGAACCCACAAAGACATGGTGAGAACAAGCAAACCTACAGTGCTAACCACTGCACCACCGTGCTGTCATATATTATGATTATCTTTATTACATTTAATATCACTGAGGAGTAATAATCTCAAGCCCACGTGATTACGACACCTCCCTCAAGCGGGCAAGAAAAAACCCTTTAACGGGAGAAACGGGGAGAAACCTTGGGAAGGATCACACAAGAGGGAACTCCCTTCCAGAGATAGTTTAGTGTCTGATGGGCCGAAAACAACCTGGTGGTGTCAATTAACTGTAATTAAACAGATCATTAAGCATTACTTAAATGCTTTTTTATTTATTTTTTAGTTACTTGTTCCACCTGCGCAGACGTTACTATACAAACCCATCGTCCTTTGGTGCTTCCTCCGGTACATCCATGGGCTGGTGTTCACCCTCATCCAGGCTCATCCTTCCTCGTTCCTTTTCCTCTTCCTCCCCCTAGAGGAGCAGTCCTGGCTTCTGTACAGATCAAATGTTACAAATCTGTTACAATGAATTGTGCGGTGATCGAATTGAAATCAAGAAAAGGAAGTGGCGTAACGCCTACCTGCGGTTGCTCTCGGAGGGATCGACCTCGCTGGATGAAGTCTGTTGAGAGTCGCAGAGCGTCTCTGTGGGAGGAAAAACAGAAAAGTTCATATCATCACCGACATTTGGAAACATCTCACGACACGAGTTAGATCCACACCCAGACTGCCAGATGAGTTTGCATCTCCAACTCACCCAGACTCATCTTCATCCGTTTCCTCTCTGGTGAGCCGTCTGGATTTTTCCGTAGGCCGAGATGTGACGCAATGAACGCGTCCCACGTCCTCTTCCTCCTTGGCTTCATCTCGGCCTCATTGGACGGAGCTTCAGTTGGGGCTTGTATTGAATTATGTAGAATACTTATCTTCATGACCTTCCGCATTGGTGAGCCGCTCACTGGGTTTTTGCTATATACTATATATATATGTGTGTGTATATATATATATATATATATACACACACACACACAGTCCCTTGAACTTTTTCACATTTTGCCACCTTACAACCACAAACTTAATTGTTTTTTATTGAGATTTTATTCATCAACACAAAGTAGCACATAATTGTGAAGTGGAATGGAAATGATACATAGTTTTCAAAATGCTAAGCAAATAAAAATCAGAAAAATGGAAAAAAATGTGGCGTGCATTTGTATTCAGCCCCTCGTACTCTGTACAGTGTACAAGGAAAGGTAGACGTATAATCAGTAATAAATAATAATAATCATAATAATGACAGAAAAGATTAACAGTTCTTGCTCATTCATTGTTATGTTCATCATCATATGAGGAAAGAGGAGAGCAAGACAGGCTGACAACAAACTTGTTACTTTGGTTTCCTACAGATAGCTTCACAATCTGCAGGTTCTGGTTCTGATCCTCTCCTATCCTCTAATATTTCTGGAAGAAATATTTCTGAAAGAAATAAAAGAGGATCAGAATCAGAACCAGAGCAAAGGCTGACAACATAAGGGAAGAGTTTGATGCACGTTGTCTCTCAGCTTCCCTCCGTAGTTCTTCTATTTTTTCTTTTAATTTCGCCAAGGCCTGAGTGTTTTGCTCGTTCTCAAGTCGTTGTTGAATGGAGCCAACAAATGTCCCTGTCTGTGAAAAACAGCAGAACAGATGAAGGTTACATTTTGTCTTCCTGATGGGTGAACACACACTTTTCGTTTTTCATGTCTCCTGGTTGTGACGCTGCGTCACTTCCTGTATCATCATGGGATGGTGGCTGTTCCTTCAACATACTAAATATTCAATATATCCATATCTACTACATACCTGAATTGACAAGCTCTCCCCATAGCGCACATAGGTAGCAAGGTGTTCACAGTTGTTGGAAGAGACGGCATATTTTCCCCAGTTTTCTTTTCTTTTTAATTCATTGATTCGCCTGATTATGTTTTCTCTTCTTGTTAGTTTTGCGACCCACTCCAAGTCTTCCTTTGGTAGCAGCCCAGGCTTCTCCAGGTAATTGTCCACTCTCTCCCGTAACTTTCCTCTCGTGTCTTGAAGTTTACCAAATTCACACTTTTTACCTGTTTGAGAAAATAAACTTTTCTAAGTTTTGTACATAGATTCAACACAACTCCTGTCACTTGTTCTTCCTGTTCTGCACAAACCAGAACACCATCATTAAATATGAATATTTCAGTATATTTCGACTTCAGTCTACGTACCTGTGTGGTGAAAGATGTCATTATCACCCTGGCCGACGTTTACACCGCTCTGTGGGCCCACATAAATAGCATAGTGCTTGTACGCGGTAATGGAGCCACGACCCCTCGGAAACTCAATTATGTCTCCAAATTCATACTGTGAACAGAAGAAAAGACATTTTTTAGTAACTGTTACATTCAGTGCAGCTTCCACTTCCTCTACCCCCTGTCATTCCCTTCCTGTCCACCAGATGTCCTCAGACTGTCCCCGTCACCTGACTGCACCACACATAAACAGTCCTCACCTGTTCCCACGTCTGTCATCAGCCCTGCAGTTACCTGAACCTGACCCCTAAAACACACTGCATGCGGAACGGCAGCGTGCTCAGCATAATTTGTCTGTGATGCGCTCAGGTGCGTCTGCGCCGCCAACGAGATCTCGTGACTTCACGCATAATCGCGTGATATTTCCGGCTGTAGTCTCTTTGACTCCTGCGATGACATCCCACGCCGCATCTTTTTTCTGGCGTCCTTATAAAAAGGATGTGAGGTGTCATCAATGATTACACCTGGAAACCCCTCACCTGTTGACTTCAGGTCGGCCCTGCCCATTATGACGTGTTCTTGTATTGAGTATTTTATTTTAAAAATCAACCAGGGTTTTATTTTGTATTTTGTAGCCGATTTCCTTCACAATCTGCTCTGTGCTGAATTTACGCTCCGGCGTCCGTGAACGACAGAAGCTCTGCGTACGTGTTGCGGAGGGCTGCCGGAGTCGTGACGCAGCGAGGACGGAGACTGTGGGAGCTGACACACTGACTAACATTGAAACGTATTTCCGCATGCAGTGTGTTTTAGGCTTGGACCTTACCTGTCCCCTGCAAATGTTTTGTCTTTGAGACTCACTGACAGACTCTCTCTGTTCCTGATCGCTCCTCTTGTACAGAAATACATTTGAAAAGACATTTGTCGTTGTCCAACTCTTAACTTCAGTATTTCTCCGTGGTCTTTGGTGATGGAACAGAATTATTCCACCTCAGTATTCAACACACACTTACACACTTTAGCTGTGTTTGACTTAAGCATTAAGATCCAGTCATGACTTACCATGATGTCTTTAGAAGATGGTGACTGTGTCGTGGAAATGAATCTCTGAACACCCTGAAAGTACAGTAAAGTTTTACCTGCAACGTGACAGGTTCGTTCAAGTTTACTTTAGAATACATAGTGTCCTTACCTTCTGCAGAGAGATGGTGGAAGCGCGTCGGTACAGTGGAAAACGGGACTCCTAAACACAGAACCTGACATCAAGATGTCTGCCAGAGGCTGAACAACAGGAAACCTTTGGACTCTCTATCAGGATACAGCATGCGCAGAAGAGGTGGAAGTTGAAGGGTTGTGTAACAGGAGGCCTAGGGACTCTAGACCTAGGGCAGGGAGTCTAAGTCCCTAGTCCCTAGGATTTAGGCAATAACAATTCTTTTTGCATTTAAGAATTAAATTGTGGACATTGAATTTGTGATTTGTTCCCAGGGTTGTAAACATCAGGTGAGTTGTGTTTAACATCTTTGAAGGTTCCAGCAGGTCATTCTAGCCCAGGAAATGAACAGATCCCTGGGGTTTATTGTCCAAGCCCCTAAAACCATCCTAGCCACCACGCCAAGTGCCACGATCATTTAGAGGAGAGCTGCCATGAACGGGCGTGTCCAGTATAGCATTAGGCTCTAGGGCTGTTGGGTAAAGTGCTGTACAGAGGGAAGCGGGGTGGGTCCGGATGAAGGCAGTTAGAAGCTAGACGTGTCTCCTCCCCACCAGATCAAACTCAGATAAAGTTCAGCTCAACTCTTTGTGTAGTATTCAAATGAGACCTGTGGACACGTGGACTGCTCTGTCCTTCACTTCATTTGCACTATATATAATAATTATAGGATGAGAATAATAATAATGTTGACTTCATGATTCTTGACACATTTCTATCTATCTATCTATCTATCTATCTATCTATCTATCTATCTATCTATCTATCTATCTATCTATCTATCTATCTATCTATCTATCTATCTGTCTGTCTGTCTGTCTGTCTGTCTGTCTGTCTGTCTGTCTGTCTGTCTGTCTGTTTCCACAGGCTCAGGATTCAAGAATTAAATCTTTATTGTCACATGTACAGAAGTTTCAGTGCACAGCGAAATCTTTTGTTTTCTGTCTCAGCGTTCATGAAGAAGAAGAAGAAGAACTCCTCTGAAGGTCGGAGGTGAAGTCAGGACCTCTGTGGAGGCTGAAGGTCAGGACTAAAGGCTTCTTTATTGATCTATCTCAAATGCTCATATGTTCATGTTCTGTTTGATATGATAGTTCTGACCTCCTTGAAGGAGGACTGTAAAAACAGTGGAAATGGGACTCTTATCAGGCCAGTGGAGAGTTGAAAGCCGTAAGAGGAAAGAACACAGAACCTGTCATCAAGATGTCGGCTGGAGGCTGAACAACAGGAAACCTTTGGACTCTCTATCAGGATACGGCATGCGCAGAAGAGGTGGAAGTTGAAGGTTGTGTAACTGGAGGCCTTGGGACTCTAGACCTAGGGCAGGGAGTCTAAGGGCCAATCCCATTTCTATTTTCTACCCCTACGCCTACCCCTTAGCCCTACCGCTTGCCCCGTCAATTGGAGGGGCGAGGGGTAGGGCTGAAAAGCAATCCCTACGAAATGGGACACCCCTCCAACACTCGCATACGTCAGCAGTTCGCGCCGCTACTTATGACGTAACTAAAAGGCGACAATTACCAGAAGCAAACATACATCGTTAGCTTGCTGCTACACGCTAATCTAGCGATTCCCCCACCTACGTTTTATGGAGAATCTCACCACTACACATTGTGACAATGTCAAACTTTATACAACACTTTACAACTGAATTTAATGGCGGCGACATCTCCCAACGGACATAAATTGTTTTTCGTAAATAACTATTTATAACTGTTGATACATTTATGTCCGTTGGGAGATGTCGCCGCCATTAAATTCGGTTGTGTTGTCGTTGACAATGCCGCGTTGTGTTATGGGAAATGTTTCATAGCCCTCCTTTCGGAGTCAGCCTGCCTCAACCGCTCACTTTGGAGGGGTTCTGAGGCAATCCCCTACCCCTACGCCTTCGTGTTAAGGAGAATTGGGATAGCCCTACCCCTTCACGGGAACGCGTAAAAGGGAGGGGTAAGGCGAAGGGGTGAAATGGGATTGGCCCTAAGTCCCTAGGATCTAGGATTTATGCAATAACAATTTTGTTTGCATTTAAGGATTAAATTGTGGACATTGAATTTGTGATTTGTTCCCAGGGTTGTAAACATCAGGTGAGTTGTGTTTAACATCTTTGAAGGTTCCAGCAGGTCATTCTAGCCCAGGAAATGAACAGATCCCTGGGGTTTATTGTCCAAGCCCCTAAAACCATCCTAGCCACCACACCAAGTGCCACGATCATTTAGAGGAGAGCTGCCATGAACGGGCGTGTCCAGTATAGCATTAGGCTCTAGGGCTGTTGGGTAAAGTGCTGTACAGAGGGAAGCGGGGTGGGTCCGGATGAAGGCAGTTAGAAGCTAGACGTGTCTCCTCTCCACCAGATCAAACTCAGATAAAGGTCCCGTGTGGCCTTGAGGTCCTGTGTGGCCTTGAGGTCCTCAGCAGTATCAGTTGTTTGTCTTTGGTTGGGAACAGTAGGTGCCAGTCTATCTCCACACTGTGGTGTCCAGGGTCACAGAGACCTGTTGCTGCCTTCATAGACCATAGACCATAGAACATGCTGACAGTAACACCTCCATGGGTAAAGACATTCTCTGTGACTCATTCTGGGCGTGTAGTATTTGTGCTGTTATCTTGGGGTTTAAAGTCGATCCACCAGGATGAGTTGGGCAGAACGTGAGACCGACTCAGGCACTTCTGAAGTTTGTGTTCACATGTAGTTCTACAGGCTCAGGATTCAAGATTCAAATCTTTATTGTCACATGCACAGAGACATGTGCATTGCTGGGAGTTGTTGGGCTCAGCCAGGCAGATAACAGGAAGTGTTCTGTGTTTAAAGTGACAGGCATGAAATAAAGTAAGTGCAGCTCCCAGCACTGACCCCTGCTGGACTGGAGCTCATCAACACACCCCGTCCATACAAACAGTGTGTGTAAAAGTGTTTGCTCCTTCCTGATTCCTTATTTTGTTGCATATTTGTCACACTTAAATGTTTCAGATCATCAAATAAATAATAAATATTAGACAAAGATAACCCAGGTAAATATAAAATGCAGTTTTAAATGATGATTTCATTTATTAAGAGAAAAAAGCTATCTAAACCTACCTGGCCCTGTGTGAAGGAATAACTGCCCCCCTTGTTAAATCATGAACTAACTGTGATTAAACTATTTTTTTTTTTGAAAGATGAGTTCAATGACACTGTCCACACAGTTTACACCCTGCATGTTATATTTACTCTGGTTATCTTTGTCTAATATTAACATTTATTTGATGATCT
Organism: Collichthys lucidus; assembly: GCA_004119915.2. Lineage (NCBI taxonomy): Eukaryota > Metazoa > Chordata > Actinopteri > Sciaenidae > Collichthys > Collichthys lucidus. Next base: position 32,833,167 of record CM014091.1, read on the forward strand.
GAAACATTTAAGTCTGATAAATATGCAAAGAAGTGAGAAATCAGGAAGGGGCAAACACTTTTACACACAGCTGTATATGCATATGTTTATATACGCCTTTCTAACTCTTATATTATAATGTAGGTAATATTCTGAGCTCAGGTTTTCTGACGACTCATTAAGAAAATGATCTGCAGATTTACCATCACCAAAGAAGAAGATCCTCTAAATAAGTTCTGGTCCTGGGTGAGATTGCCTCTTAAAGAACCGTTATTTTCTGAGTGTGCACTAAAAATCTCAAATGCTCATATTTTAATATTCTGTTTTATATGATCAGTCTGAGTGGTTACACTCAGGACAGAGTCATCCTCTCTCATGGGACCTCCTTGAAGGAGTTGTTGGGCTCAAACTTTTCTCTCGGAGCTCATCTGATGTCCTGTCTTTGCTCTGGGTGACAGATCCCCCTGCTGGATTCCTCCGCTTATGAAAACCTGTTCACATGAGGACGTCACAGTGACATTACAGGGGCTTTTATTTTGAAACATGTGATTTCACTGCAGTTAGACAGCAAATCTTTATGTGTGACACTGTTCACCTCATTCCTTTCTACATATGTACAGATACATATTTCTATATCTGTGTGCAGTGACTCTTTAGATTGACGTCCTGCTTCAGTGTTAGTGTGTTATAACACCACACACAGTCTGTGTGTGTCTGTCAACAATGTGCACACATGGTTAATAATTATACTCAGTGTGTCCTGAAGATGTTGCTGACACTCTGATCAAAGATCATGAGCATCTATTGGATGAAGTTATGTTTATTACAAATGTGTGTTTGTGTGTTTTTCATGTGCCCAGGGGCCCCGGGGACGCTGATCCAGCCCAGATCAGATCAGGTCTGAATGGATTAATTAGCCTGATGAATGTGAATATAATATCTGTAATGTGTCAGCTATTAAAACATTGAATACACTGTATGTTCACGTGTATACGACTAAAATAAGACACACACAGAAGCGTCAGTTTCATGTGTCTAATGCACAAATTTAGCTGCCAGCAGTTAGTGTACAAGGACAGACGGACGTATAATCAGAAATAATAATCATAATAATAATAATAATCATAATAACGACAGAAAAGACCAACAGTTCTTGCTCATTCATTTTTATTTTCATCATCTTATGAGGAAAGAGGAGAGCAAGACAACAAACCCGTTACTATGGTTACTTGCAGATAGCTGCACAGTCTGCAGGTTCTGGTTCTGATCCTCTTTGCTCCTCAGCTCTCAGGTCGTCTAATCGTTGTTGTATTTCTCGTGTTAGTTGGTCTACTTGTCGTTGGACTGCGTCCAGGTCCGCTTGTTGTCTCTGTTGTATTTTCATGTTGTTTCTCCTGCTGCTTACTACGTCTTGAACATATTTGGCAAGCGTGTCAGGCTGTGAGGAAAAAGCAGAACATGTGCAAGTTCAGTTTCGTCTTCCTGCTGGGTGAACACACAGTCGTGGTTGCAGAGCTCCATAGGTTTCTACATACCTGCTTTGAAACTCTCAAGCCGTAGCGTATAAAGGTGGCGAGGTGTTCGCAGTTCTTGTTGGTGACGTGATATCTTGGACAGTTTTGCGGATCACGGGCTACGGCGATTCTGGTCGACATTTCAGCCTGTGTTGATGGGTCGACTAAGCCGTCCAAGTAATTGTCCACTTCGTCCTTTATTTTTCCTCTTGTGTTTGCAAGTTTGCCAAATATGCATCCTGTAACTGCGTGAGAAAGAACTTTTAGAAATGTTGTACATAGATTCAACACAGAGTCTGACAGACAGATTCTTTATAGATAAGTTAGTTTGACTGAAACGTTGACAGGATAATTAAATATGAATATTTTAATTGTGGCTTCAGTATACGTACGTGTGCGATGAAAGATGTCGTTATCACCCTGGCCGACGTTTACACCGCTCTGTGGGCCCACATACACACCATAGTGCTTGAACAGAGGTTTGCAGGGACATCCCCGTCCAAACGCAATTATGTCTCCAAATTCATACTGTGAACAGAAGAAAAGACATTTTTTAGTAACTGTTACATTCAGTGCAGCTTCCACTTCCTCTACCCCCTGTCATTCCCTTCCTGTCCACCAGATGTCCTCAGACTGTCCCCGTCACCTGAACCTCGTCACATTATTATTGTTGTTGTGTGTCTGAGTGTCTGGTACCTTTATCTGGACCTGCACCTCCCTGTCTACCTGTCAAGGATTTTCTTGTATCTGATTGGCTGTTCCTGCTCTAAGCACACATGTGATGTCTTGACAGCTGGGTTCTTTGACTTCATGTTATATTGAAGTTGACTCTCTTACGAATCATTATATAATATAGATCCAGGCGTTACATGGCTGTATCGTCACGTTATCATGGATGCAATAAGATGGGACGTGGACTGTAGTGTGTTTTGTGTGTGTGCACATTAAACATTAATGATACTGAAGCCACTTACCCCGTCAGTCTCTTGTACTATGATCACCTGAAGGATCAGAGCAACCAAGATGAGGATCTTCATGTTTGCAGCAGTGGAGAGCTGACACGGTGAAAAGAGGAGAACATGTGACACAGTATTCAACACACACTCACACACTTTAGCTGTGTGTGACTCAAACTATAAGATCCAGTCATGACTTACCACTGATGTGTTTAGAAGATGGTGACTGTGTCGTGAAAATGAGCCTCTGAACACCCTGAAAGTACAAACACACACACAACAGTTTGCCATTGAGTTGTAGGCGCTCGGACTTATCTGCATTATTAGATCAGAGGACAGGACAATCAGCAGTTAACCCAGCTGGCATGTCTTTGGACAGGCACAGGGAGGACATGATGCAGTGGTGGCCTAAAGGCTGGAGTCAGTCCTCCGGACCAGCATGACACGTCTGGATGAGGAAAGTGCCCCTGATTTATTCCCCCAAGTGACTGAGCCACACACAGAGCACGAAGCAGCACAGCACTAACATGTGAACTTCATCAGCTCAGTGCTCAGTGGACATCTGAAGCTCCGTTAGCAGCTTTCAATCAATCATTTCAATAAGAGACAGAAAAGTGTTTGCTCATGGTGGGAACTGTTGAGTGTCTGTGAATAATATGAAGTGTTCAGTCAGGACCTGCTCTCTATGGAAAATAAAGTAAATACAACTTTGCATTCATATCTTGAGGAACGGTCCCCTCCTACTCATTTCCGCCTGTCCACCACACAGCCTCACTTTAGGACCAGTCTGAGTGCATGTGAACCGCTCTCTGGATTTATTGAACTCTTTGGACTGTCCTCTCATGCCCGACTGTAAGCCTGTACGTTTGAACAGCTCAGCTAAATTGTTGGCTGTGCTTGAAATATGAAGTTTAACTGTGCCCAGCTCACCAGCTCCATGAGAGGAGTTCAGGTAACGGACTTTTCCACAAATCTCCTTTTTGGATCAGGAGTTTCCAAGGTAAGGACAAACTCTGAGCTCGCTTGCATTCATTACAATTCTTTTTAAATAAAGTGTTGCACAGATAAACTTGATCAATGTTTCACCTCGCAGCAGCAGTTTTTAGAACTTTAAGGAGCTGAACATTGTTTCTAGTTATGGATTCATATCCATGCTCTGTTTCCAGACCTGTAACATTAGTGCACACGCCACATTGCAAAGAGCTGCCAACATAATTTCACATTAGACATATTCATTCTTAACTGAGTCAACAGCAACTATCACCTCCTGTTAAATCAACTCTCTGCACAGCCGAAGACATGTTGCAACACTGATCACTGTTCTTTGCTGCCTCAACACAGACTGTCGAAGGACTGAAGCTCACCGTCGAGGTGATGCATACAGCTGTCCAAAGAAGATGCATCAAGGCCCCGTCATCATATTCAATGCTATGCCTCATTATAGTGTTTTATACTATAACTTCAACTTTATGTATTAATATAGCAGCTTTCATGCAGAGCTGCTAAACAGAGCAGAGTACAAACAGAAACAGACACAAACAGTTCTGATGGTCAGAGAACATGAAAAACTGGAGATTAGAAGAAAAGTAAAAAGCATAAAACTACAACAACGAAACAAATAAGAAGAAACATGAAGACCTAAAGGGTGAAAGTCATAATGTAGCAACAGGTGCAGTGAAAGTGGATCAGACCTGTGCAGTGAATAAGAACCAGAGATTAAAGTAACAGGGAGTGATCAGGACATACAGACTCAGCAGTGAATGGCAGCTCAGGTCACAGCCCGGCTAAAGAGGGATGTCTTCAGTTCATATTTCAAAATGTCTTTCATTCTTCTGTTACAAGGTTCACTTCATGTTTTCTGTCTGGTTTAATGTTGCATCTACTTGTAAGATGAACTATTCCTGAAAAAACTGATTCAAACCAAATTATAGTTTGAACAACTTTAATTTTTCATGTTGGTAGAACCGAAGACATCGAAGCAACTTTGTTGCTTTTACGAGGCAACCTATGTTGTCGCAACTAGGATTCACATTTGTACAACTTTAAATGTTGATTCAACTTAAAATATGTTGATGCAACTGTTTTGCCAGCTGCACCTTTGTCACGCCAACTATTTATTCTAAGTTTGAGGAACAACTTCAACCGAAGCTGTTTGAATTTGTTTCGTTTGCCCGACGAGAATTTAAGGCAGCCTGGTTACAAACTATTAAAAGTTGGAGCAGCTCCATGGGATTGCCTTGTCAACGCACACACACCTGACAGGATTTATTTTCTCCTCTCAAAGGTCAATTTTCACCTGCAGCGCGACAGCTTCAGCCAATCACAACCAGCGACCTCACTCACGAGACGACAGCAACCCAAACAATGTAAGTGTAGTTTAAAACTCACAGCAAGCAGTGTCCAGTCTTTGTGTTGCACCTGTCACAGCAGCACCACAGCACAGCACTTTAACAGAGATCAGAGAAATCTTTGTCTTACCTTCTGCAGTGAGACGGTGGAAGCGTGTCGGCACAGACGAAGCTTTCTCCTTTTATACACTAAAGAAGGTTTCTTCGTCCAGCCCTCGATGGCCTGTTCTCAGGCTCATTTGAATGCTCCAACATTCAGCAAAATGATAATTATTGCTGAATCTTATCAAATACATTTACATACACAGTACGTGCCTTTCCCCTTGTTTCACACTCAGATCACTGTGACACTCAGACCCATGTATTCTGATGTTAGCAGCTTGTTTAAGGAAACGTACGATTACATAGTACATTAATGCTGCTCAGTGACACAATGAGGGCCATGTGACAGTGTGTTGGATTTCACAGTGCGCTGCAGTGAGTTACTCAGGCCTCCAGCATCTCACATGTACAACTAGTCTTGAACTTTATCTCTAACTCAATAGCCAAGTGTCTGTGTGGGTTCTGTCTGGGTTCTCCGGCTTCCTCCCACGGTCCAAACACACTTATTGACTGGTGACTCTGAAAGTGTGAATGTGAGTGCGGGTGGCTGTTTGTCTCTGTGTGCCCTGTGATGCATATTGTACCTCGCCCAGAGCCCAGTACCAGCTGGGATCGGCTCCAGCCAACCGGGCCCCTGATAAGGGTCAGTGTTTACAGAAAACGGATCTATGGCCAAGTTAAGGCAGCGATTCTTTAAGGGTGATATTAAGTATTAGAGTTATGCCAAATTAAGAGTGCTGCTGATTTTCCTCGTTTCCTTTCCACCTCCTCATGTCCGTTTCTTACCAACCCAAACAAAGCAGACTAATGTGGGCCGCAGTGCAAGCACACTGTCTGCACTGTCTATAGTCGCCCATGTAGGCCCTGAAAGACATTTTATATTGATTTGATGAATTAAAATCTGTCTGTGAACTTCAAACGACACGACACAACTTTATGGTCCATGGCTGACTGACATTTGCTTAAAGCTTTGCATGTCTCCTGACACAAAGACTTCTAAGACGACAGTCAAAAGGTGAGGAGTTACTTTGTGTTAACTGCCCATTGATAGAGAGCTCGTCATAATCAAACTATAGAAAAGTCTTGTTCTCTGTCAAACAGCAGCTGGAGCTCATTTGAATCAATGATACACTGCTCAGATAAAGTTCAGCTCAACTCTTTGTGTAGTATTCAAATGAGACCTGTGGACACGTGGACTGCTCTGTCCTTCACTTCATTTGCACTATATATAATAATTATAGGATGAGAATAATAATAATGTTGACTTCATGATTCTTGACACATTTCCTTTGAAGTCACTGTTGCTGAAAATAAGATGTGATGTGAAGTTTGTGTTCACATGTAGTTCCACAGGCTCAGGATTCAAGATTCAAATCTTTATTGTCACATGCACAGAGACAGTGCACAGTGAAATCCTTTGTTTTCTGTCTCACCAGTCACAGAATTAAAACTTGTTTTCCACAAAGGTAGAACCCCTCTGAAGGTCGGAGGTGAAGTCAGGACCACTGTGGAGGCCAAAGGTCAGGACTGGAGGCCAAGCTGGACTATGGAGCAGGAAGCTGGTGACAGGGCTGCTGGGCTCGAGTCCAGCTGCAGCTTGGGGACTGAAGAAAGATCTGGAGGTCTCCAGGTGGGGTTTGAAATTGTGTGGAGAACGGACCAAAGCAGCCCCATGGCTGCGACTTGAGAGAGACTTTCCTGGTGGGGTTTTGGTGCAAGCCTGGCTAGGGTCCAGACTTCGGTACTGAAGACCAATCTAGAGTCCGGCAGTGATGACGGGACTGATCTGGAGGCCAGTGGTGAAAGCAGGACCCCTCTAGAGGCAGACGGTGAACGTGAAACCCCTCAGGATGCTGGCAGTGAAGTCAGGACCACTGTGGAGGCCGAAGGTCAGGACCGGAGGCCAAAGGTCAGGACTGGAGGCCGAAGGTCAGGACCAGAGGCCGAAGGTCAGGACCGGAGGCCAAAGGTCAGGACTGGATGCCGAAGGTCAGGACTGGAGGCCAGCAACTTGACTGCCGAGCAGGAAGCTTCTGACAGGAGTGCTGGGCTCGAGTCCTGCTGCAGCTTGGGGACTGAAGAACGAGGAAGCCAGCAGTAAAAGCAGCACCCTTCTGGTGGTCAGTGGCAAAATCAGGACCCCTAAACCGGCCAGCGGTGAAGTCAGGACCACTGTAGAGGCCGAAGGTCAGGACTGGAGGGCAGCAGCGAAATCAGGACCCCTCTAGAGGCCAGCAACAAAGGCAGTACCCCTATGGAGGCTGGTGGTGAAGTCAGGACCACTGTGAAGGCCAAAGGTCAGGACTGGAGACCTGCAACTGGAGGAAGCTGGTGACAGGACTGCTGGGCTAGAGTCCAGCTGCAGCTTGGGGACTGAAGACAGTCTTGAGGTCTCCAGGTGGAGTTTGAAGTTGTGTGGAGAACTCCGCACTCCAGTTGCAGGCCTCCAGTCCTGACCTTTGGCCTTCACAGTGGTCCTGACTTCACCACCAGCCTCCATAGGGGTACTGCCTTTGTTGCTGGTCTGGTTTTTGCTGGACTCTAGATTTGTCTTCAGTACCGAAGCCTGGACTCTAGCCAGGCTTGCACCAAAACCCCACTAGGAAAGTCTCTCTCACGTCTGTCAGAGGTCTGTCATGGCTGACTGACATTTGATTAAAGTTTTGCATGTGTCCTGACACAAAGACTTCTAAGACGACAGTCAAAAGGTGAGGAGTTACTTTGTGTTAACTGCCCATTGATAGAGAGCTCGTCATAATCAAACTATAGAAAAGTCTTGTTCTCTGTCAAACAGCAGCTGGAGCTCATTTGAATCAATGATACACTGCTCAGATAAAGTTCAGCTCAACTCTTTGTGTAGTATTCAAATGAGACCTGTGGACACGTGGACTGCTCTGTCCTTCACTTCATTTGCACTATATATAATAATTATAGGATGAGAATAATAATAATGTTGACTTCATGATTCTTGACACATTTCCTTTGAAGTCAAAATAAGGTGTCCGTCCGTCTCCTTCCGCTTATCCGTGAGTCGGGTCGTGGGGGCAGCAGCTTCAGCAGGGAGGCCCAGACTTCCCTCTCCCCGGCCACTTCGTCCAGCTCTCCCAGGGGGACCCCAAGGCGTTCCCAGGCCAGCCGAGAGACATAGTCCCTCCAGTGTGTCCTGGGTCTTTCCCGGGGTCACCTTCCTGAGGGACGTGCCCGGAACATCTCACCAGGGAGACGTCCAGGAGGCATCCTCCTCACGAGATGCCCGAGCCACCTTAACTGGTTCCTCTCGATGCGGAGGAGCAGCGGTTCTACTCTGAGCTCATATGGCCGAGCTTCTCACCCCATCTCTAAGGGAGAGCCCAGCCACCCTGCGAAGGAAGCTCATTTCAGCCGCTTGTATTCGCGATCTCGTTCTTTCGGTCACTACCCAAAGCTCGTGACCATAGGTGAGGGTAGGAAAGTAGATCGACTGGTAAATCGAGAGCTTCAGCTCCTTCTTCACCATGACGGACTGCTGCAGAGTCCGCATCACTGCAGAAGCCGCACCGATCCGCCGGTTGATCTCCCGTTCCATCCTTCCCTCACTCGTGAACAAGACCCTGAGATACTTCAACTCCTCCACTCGAGGCAGGATCTCATCCCCAACCCGGAGGTTGCACTCCACCCTTTTCTGGCTGAGCACCATGGTCGCAGATTTGGAGGTGCTGATTCTCATTCCAGCCGCTTCGCACTCGGCTGCAAACTGCTCCAGAGAGCGCTGAAGGTCACGCTTCTATGAAGCCAACAGGACTAGATCGTCCGCAAAAAGCAGCGACCCAATCCTGAGGCCACCGAACCGCAGCCCCTCAACGCCCTGGCTGCGCCTAGAGATTCTGTCCATAAAGGTTATGAACAGAACCGGTGACAAAGGGCAGCCCTGGCGGAGTCCAACTTCCACGGGAAACAAGTCCGACTTACTGCTGGCAATGCGGACCAAGCTCTGGCATCGAAAGTACAGAGACCGGATAGCCCGTATCAATGGGTCTGGAACCCCATACTCCCAGACCACCCCACACAGGACTCCCCGAGGGACATGGTCGAACGGCTTCTCCAGGTCCACAAAGCACATGTAGACTGGTTGGACAAACTCCCATGCACCCTCTAGGACCGCGCTAAGGGTATAGAGCTGGTCCACAGTTCCACGACCAGGACGAAAACCACACTGCTCCTCCTGGATCCGAGGTTCGTCAATCTTGCGGACCCTCCTCTCCAGGACCCCCGAAAAGACCTTCCCAGGGAGGCTGAGGAGTGTGATCCCCCTATAGTTGGAGCACACCCTCCGGTCCCCCTTTTTGAAGAGGGGAGCCACCACCCCGGTCTGCCAGTCCAGAGGCACTGCCCCCGATGTCCACGCGATGTTGCAGAGACGTGTCAACCAAGACAGCCCCACAACATCCAGGGCCTTGAGGAACTCCGGGCGGACCTCATCCACCCCCGGGGCTCTGCCACCGAGCAGCTTCGTCGCCCTCAGTTTCTCAAACCTATCTGCGCGCCTGGTGGACAGGCGGAAATGAGTAGGAGGGGACCGTTCCTCAAGATATGAATGCAAAGTTGTATTTACTTTATTTTCCCTAGAGAGCAGGCCCTGACTGAACACTTCATATTATTCACAGACACTCAACAGTTCCCACCATGAGCAAACACTTTTCTGTCTCTTATTGAAATGATTGATTGAAAGCTGCTAACGGAGCTTCAGATGTCCACTGAGCACTGAGCTGATGGAGTTCACATGTTAGTGCTGTGCTGCTTCGTGCTCTGTGTGTGGCTCAGTCACTTGGGGGAATAAATCAGGGGCACTTTCCTCATCCAGACGTGTCATGCTGGTCCGGAGGACTGACTCCAGCCTTTAGGCCACCACTGCATCATGTCCTCCCTGTGCCTGTCCAAAGACATGCCAGCTGGGTTAACTGCTGATTGTCCTGTCCTCTGATCTAATAATGCAGATAAGTCCGAGCGCCTACAACTCAATGGCAAACTGTTGTGTGTGTGTTTGTACTTTCAGGGTGTTCAGAGGCTCATTTTCACGACACAGTCACCATCTTCTAAACACATCAGTGGTAAGTCATGACTGGATCTTATAGTTTGAGTCACACACAGCTAAAGTGTGTGAGTGTGTGTTGAATACTGTGTCACATGTTCTCCTCTTTTCACCGTGTCAGCTCTCCACTGCTGCAAACATGAAGATCCTCATCTTGGTTGCTCTTATCCTTCAGGTGATCATAGTACAAGAGACTGACGGGGTAAGTGGCTTCAATATCATTAATGTTTAATGTGCACACACACAAAACACACTACAGTCCACGTCCCATCTTCATTCATCCATGATAACGTGACGATACAGCCATGTGACGGCCTGGATCTATATTATATAATGATTCGTAAGAGAGTCAACTTCAATATAACAATGACAGACGTGGGAACAGGTGAGGACTGTTTATGTGTGGTGCAGTCAGGTGACGGGGACAGTCTGAGGACATCTGGTGGACAGGAAGGGAATGACAGGGGGTAGAGGAAGTGGAAGCTGCACTGAATGTAACAGTTACTAAAAAATGTCTTTTCTTCTGTTCACAGTATGAATTTGGAGACATAATTGCGTTTGGACGGGGATGTCCCTGCAAACCTCTGTTCAAGCACTATGGTGTTTATGTGGGCCCACAGAGCGGTGTAAACGTCGGCCAGGGTGATAACGACATCTTTCATCGCACACGTACGTATACTGAAGCCACAACACTAAAATATTCATATTTAATTATCCTGTCAACGTTTCAGTCAAACTAACTTATCTATAAAGAATCTGTCTGTCAGACTCTGTGTTGAATCTATGTACAACATTTCTAAAAGTTCTTTCTCACGCAGTTACAGGATGCATATTTGGCAAACTTGCAAACACAAGAGGAAAAATAGAGGACAAAGTGGACAATTACTTGGACGGCTTAGTCGACCCATCAACACAGGCTGAAATGTCGACCAGAATCGCCGTAGCCCGTGATCCGCAAAACTGTCCAAGATATCACGTCACCAACAAGAACTGCGAACACCTCGCCACCTTTATACGCTACGGCTTGAGAGTTTCAAAGCAGGTATGTAGAAACCTATGGAGCTCTGCAACCACGACTGTGTGTTCACCCAGCAGGAAGACGAAACTGAACTTGCACATGTTCTGCTTTTTCCTCACAGCCTGACACGCTTGCCAAATATGTTCAAGACGTAGTAAGCAGCAGGAGAAACAACATGAAAATACAACAGAGACAACAAGCGGACCTGGACGCAGTCCAACGACAAGTAGACCAACTAACACGAGAAATACAACAACGATTAGACGACCTGAGAGCTGAGGAGCAAAGAGGATCAGAACCAGAACCTGCAGACTGTGCAGCTATCTGCAAGTAACCATAGTAACGGGTTTGTTGTCTTGCTCTCCTCTTTCCTCATAAGATGATGAAAATAAAAATGAATGAGCAAGAACTGTTGGTCTATTCTGTCATTATTATGATTATAATTATTATAATTATTATTATTATTATTATTATTATTATTATTATTATTATTATTATTATTATTATTATTATTGTTGTTATTATTATTATTATTATTATTGTTATTATTATTATTATTATTACTGATTATTATTATTATTGTTGTTATTATTATTATTACTGATTATTATTACTATAATAATAATATTAATAATTACTATAATAATAGTAATTATTATTATTATTATTATTATTATTATTATTATTATTATTATAAGTCCGTCTGTTCTTGTACACTAACCGCAGTGAAATCACATGTTTCAAAATAAAAGCCCCTGTAATGTCACTGTGACGTCCTCATGTGAACAGGTTTTCATAAGCGGAGGTATCCAGCAGGGGGATCTGTCACCCAAAGCAAAGACAGGACATCAGATGAGCTCCGAGAGAAAAGTTTGAGCCCAGCAACTCCTTCAAGGAGGTCCCATGAGAGAGGATGACTCTGCCCTGAGTGTAACCGCTCAGACTGATCATATAAAACAGAATATTAAAATATGAGCATTTGAGATTTTTAGTGCACACTCAGAAAATAACGGTTCTTTAAGAGGCAATCTCACCCAGGACCAGAACTTATTTAGAGGATCTTCTTCTTTGGTGATGGTAAATCTGCAGATCATTTTCTTAATGAGTCGTCAGAAAACCTGAGCTCAGAATATTACCTACATTATAATATAAGAGTTAGAAAGGCGTATATAAACATATGCATATACAGCTGTGTGAAAAAGTGTTGGCCCCTTGCTGATTTCTCACTTCTTTGCATATTTATCAGACTTAAATGTTTCAGATCATCAAATAAATGTTAATATTAGACAAAGATAACCAGAGTAAATATAACATGCAGGGTGTAAACTGTGTGGACAGTGTTATTGAACTCATCTTTCAAAAAAAAAAATAGTTTTATCACAGTTAGTTCATGATTTAACAAGGGGGGCAGTTATTCCTTCACACAGGGCCAGGTAGGTTTAGATAGCTTTTTTCTCTTAATAAATGAAATCATCATTTCAAAACTGCATTTTATATTTACCTGGGTTATCTTTGTCTAATATTTACATTTGTTTGATGATCTGAAACATTTAAGTGTGACAAATATGCAACAAAATAAGGAATCAGGAAGGAGAAAAAACACTTTTACACACACTGTATGTATGGACGGGGTGTGTTGATGAGCTCCAGTCCAGCAGGGGTCAGTGCTGGGAGCTGCACTTACTTTATTTCATGCCTGTCACTTTAAACACAGAACACTTCCTGTTATCTGCCTGGCTGAGCCCAACAACTCCCAGCAATGCACATGTCTCTGTGCATGTGACAATAAAGATTTGAATCTTGAATCCTGAGCCTGTGGAACTACATGTGAACACAAACTTCAGAGTCAGTCTCACGTTCTGCCCAACTCATCCTGGTGGATCGACTTTAAACCCCAAGATAACAGCACAAATACTACACGCCCAGAATGAGTCACAGAGAATGTCTTTACCCATGGAGGTGTTACTGTCAGCATGTTCTATGGTCTATGGTCTATGAAGGCAGCAACAGGTCCCTGTGACCCTGGACACCACAGTGTGGAGATAGACTGGCACCTACTGTTCCCAACCAAAGACAAACAACTGATACCGCTGAGGACCTCAAGGCCACATGGGACCTTTATCTGAGTTTGATCTGGTGGGGAGGAGACACGTCTAGCTTCTAACTGCCTTCATCCGGACCCACCCCGCTTCCCTCTGTACAGCACTTAACCCAACAGCCCTAGAGCCTAATGCTATACTGGACACGCCCGTTCATGGCAGCTCTCCTCTAAATGATCGTGGCACTTGGTGTGGTGGCTAGGATGGTTTTAGGGGCTTGGACAATAAACCCCAGGGATCTGTTCATTTCCTGGGCTAGAATGACCTGCTGGAACCTTCAAAGATGTTAAACACAACTCACCTGATGTTTACAACCCTGGGAACAAATCACAAATTCAATGTCCACAATTTAATCCTTAAATGCAAACAAAATTGTTATTGCATAAATCCTAGGGACTAGGGACTTAGACTCCCTGCCCTAGGTCTAGAGTCCCAAGGCCTCCTGTTACACAACCTTCAACTTCCACCTCTTCTGCGCATGCTGTATCCTGATAGAGAGTCCAAAGGTTTCCTGTTGTTCAGCCTCCAGCCGACATCTTGATGACAGGTTCTGTGTTCTTTCCTCTTACGGCTTTCAACTCTCCACTGGCCTGATAAGAGTCCCATTTCCACTGTTTCCACAGTCCTCCTTCAAGGAGGTCAGAACTATCATATCAAACAGAACATGAACATATGAGCATTTAAAATAGATCGATAAAGAAGCCTCCAGTCCTGACCTTCGGCCTCTACAGTGGTCCTGACTTCACCGCTGGCCTTTTTAGGGGTCCTGATTTTGCCACTGACCACCAGAAGGGTGCTGCTTTTACTGTTGGCTTCCTCGCTCTTCAGTCCCCAAGCTGCAGCAGGACTCGAGCCCAGCACTCCTGTCACAAGCTTCCTGCTCGGCAGTCAAGTTGCTGGCCTCCAGTCCTGACCTTCAGCCTCCGGTCCTGACCTTCAGCCTCCGGTCCTGACCTTTAGCCTCCGGTCCTGACCTTCGGCCTCCGGTCCTGACCTTCGGCCTCCGGTCCTGACCTTCGGCCTCCGGTCCTGACCTTTGTCCTCCAGTCCTGACCTTCAGCCTCCAGTCCTGACCTTCGGCCTCCAGTCCTGACCTTTGGCCTCCAGTCCTGACCTTCGGCCTCCAGTCCTGACCTTCGGCCTCCACAGTGGTCCTGACTTCACTGCCAGCATCCTGACGGGTTTCACGTTCACTGTCGGACTGAAGAGTGAGGAAGCCAGCAGTAAAAGCAGCACCCTTCTGGTGCTCAGTGGCAAAATCAGGACCCCTCTAGAGGCCAGCAACAAAGGCAGTACCCCTATGGAGGCTGGTGGTGAAGTCAGGACCACCGTGAAGGCCAAAGGTCATGACTGGAGACCTGCAACTGGAGTGCGGAGCAGGAAGCTGGTGACAGGGCTGCTGGGCTCGAGTCCAGCTGCAGCTTGGGGACTGAAGACAGTCTTGAGGTCTCCAGGTGGGGTTTGAAGTTGTGTGGAGAACTCCGTACTCCAGTTGCAGGTCTCCAGTCCTGACCTTTGGCCTCCATAGTAGTCCTAACTTCACTGCCAGCATCCTGAGGGGTTTCACGTTCACCACCGGCCTCTAGAGGGGTCCGGCTTTCACCACTGGCCTCCAGATCAGTCCCGTCATCACTGCCGGACTCTAGATTGGTCTTCAGTACCGAAGTCTGGACTCTAGCCAGGCCTGCGCCAAAACCTCACCAGGAAAGTCTCTCTCAAGTCGCAGCCATGGGGCTGTTTTGGTCCGTTCTCCACCCAATTTCAAACCCCACCTGGAGACCTCCAGATCTGTCTTCAGTCCTCAAGCTGCAGCTGGACTCGAGCCCAGCAGCCCTGTCACCAGCTTCCTGCTCCATTGTCCAGCTTGGCCTCCAGTCCTGACCTTTGGCCTCCACAGTGGTCCTGACTTCACCTCCGACCTTCAGAGGGGTTCTACCTTTGTGGAAAACAAGTTTTAATTCTGTGACTGGTGAGACAGAAAACAAAGGATTTCACTGTGCACTGTCTCTGTGCATGTGACAATAAAGATTTGAATCTTGAATCCTGAGCCTGTGGAACTACATGTGAACACAAACTTCACATCACATCTTATTTTCAGCAACAGTGACTTCAAAGGAAATGTGTCAAGAATCATGAAGTCAACATTATTAATATTCTCATCCTATAATTATTATATATAGTGCAAATGAAGTGAAGGACAGAGCAGTCCACGTGTCCACAGGTCTCATTTGAATACTACACAAAGAGTTGAGCTGAACTTTATCTGAGCAGTGTATCATTGATTCAAATGAGCTCCAGCTGCTGTTTGACAGAGAACAAGACTTTTCTATAGTTTGATTATGACGAGCTCTCTATCAATGGGCAGTTAACACAAAGTAACTCCTCACCTTTTGACTGTCGTCTTAGAAGTCTTTGTGTCAGGAGACATGCAAAACTTTAAGCAAAGGTCAATCAGTCATGACAGACCTCTGAGAGACATGAAAGAGACTTTCCTGGTGAGGTTTGGGTGCAAACCTGGCTAGAGTCCAGGCTTCGGTACTGAAGACAAATCTAGAGTCTGGCAATGATGACGGGACTGATCTGGAGGCCAGTGGTGAAAGCAGGACCCCTCTAGAGGCCGGCGATGAACGTGAAACCCCTCAGGATGCTAGCAGTAAAGTCAGGACCACTGTGGAGGCCGAAGGTCAGGACCGGAGGCCGAAGGTCAGGACTGGAGGCCGAAGGTCAGGACTGAAGGAGGCCTGCAACTGGAGTGCGGAGTTCTCCACACAACTTTAAACCCCACCTGGAGACCTCAAAGCTGTCTTCAGTCCTCAAGCTGCAGCTGGACTCAAGCCCAGCAGTCCTGTCACCAGCTTCCTGCTCCATACTCCAGCCACAGGCCTCCAGTCCCGACCTTTGGTCTCCACAGTGGTCCTGACTTCACCACCAGCCTCCATAGGGGTACTACCTTTGTTGCTGGCCTCTAGAGGGGTCCTGATTTTGCCACTGAGCACCAGAAGGGTGCTGCTTTTACTGCTGGCTTCCTCGCTCTTCAGTCCCCAAGCTGCAGCTGGACTCGAGCCCAGCACTCCTGTCACAAGCTTCCTGCTCGGCAGTCAAGTTGCTGGCCTCCAGTCCTGACCTTCGGCCTCCAGTCCTGACCTTCAGCCTCCAGTCCTGACCTTTGGACTCCAGTCCTGACCTTCGGCTTCCAGTCCTGACCTTCGGCCTGCAGTCCTGACCTTCGGCCTCCAGTCCTGACCTTTGGCCTCCAGTCCTGACCTTTGGCCTCCAGTCCTGACCTTCGGCCTCCAGTCCTGACCTTCGGCCTCCACAGTGGTCCTGACTTCACTGCCAGCATCCTGAGGGGTTTCACGTTCACCGTCGGCCTCTACAGGGGTCCTGCTTTCACCCCTGGCCTTCAGATCAGTCCCGTTATCACTGCCTGACTCTAGATTGGTCTTTATTACCGAAGCCTGGACTCTAGCCAGGCCTGCACCAAGACCCCACCAGGAAAGTCTCTCTCAAGTCGCAGCCATGGGGCTGTTTTGGTACATACTCCACACAACTTTAAACCCCACCTGGAGACCTCCAGATCTGTCTTCAGTCCTCAAGCTGCAGCTGAACTCGAGCCCAGCAGTCCTCTCACTAGCTTTCTGCTCCATAGTCCAGCTTGGCCTCCAGTCCTGACCTTTGGCCTCCACAGTGGTCCTGACTTCACCACCAGCCTCCATAGGGGTACTGCCTTTGTTGCTGGCCTCTAGAGGGGTCCTGTTTTCGCTGCTGCCCTCCAGTGCTGACCTTTGGCCTCCACAGTAGTTGTGATTTCACCGCTGGCCGTTTTAGGGGTCCTGGTTTTGCCACTGACCACCAGAAGGGTGCTGCTTTTACTGCTGGTTTCCTCACTCTTCAGTCCCCAAGCTGCAGCTGGACTCGAGCCCAGCACTCCTGTCACCAGCTTCCTGCTCTGCAGTCAAGTTGCTGGCCTCCAGTCCTGACCTTCAGCCTCCAGTCCTGACCTTCGGCCTCCAGTCCTGACCTTCAGCCTCCAGTCCTGACCTTCAGCCTCCACAGTGGTCCTGACTTCACTGCCAGCATCCTGAGGGGTTTCACGTTCACCGCCGGCCTCTAGAGGGGTCCTGCTTTCACCACTGGCCTCCAGATCAGTCCCGTCATCACTGCCGGACTCTAGATTGGTCTTTAGTACCAAAGTCTGGACTCTAGCCAGGCTTGCACCAAAACCCCACCAGGAAAGTCTCTCTCAAGTCACAGCCATGGGGCTGTTTTGGTCCGTTCTCCACACAACTTCAAACCCCACCTGGAGACCTCCAGATCTGTCTTCAGTCCCCAAGCTGCAGCTGGACTCGAGCCCAGCAGCCCTGTCACCAGCTTCCTGCTCCATAGTCCAGCTTGGCCTCCAGTCCTGACCTTTGGCCTCCACAGTGGTCCTGACTTCACCTCGGACCTTCAGAGGGGTTCTACCTTTGTGGAAAACAAGTTTTAATTCTGTGACTGGTGAGACAGAAAACAAAGGATTTCACTGTGCACTGTCTCTGTGCATGTGACAATAAAGATTTGAATCTTGAATCCTGAGCCTGTGGAACTACATGTGAACACAAACTTCACATCACATCTTATTTTCAGCAACAGTGACTTCAAAGGAAATGTGTCAAGAATCATGAAGTCAACATTATTATTATTCTCATCCTATAATTATTATATATAGTGCAAATGAAGTGAAGGACAGAGCAGTCCACGTGTCCACAGGTCTCATTTGAATACTACACAAAGAGTTGAGCTGAACTTTATCTGAGCAGTGTATCATTGATTCAAATGAGCTCCAGCTGCTGTTTGACAGAGAACAAGACTTTTCTATAGTTTGATTGGGCTCTGGGCGAGGTACAATATGCATCACAGGGCACACAGAGACAAACAGCCACCCGCACTCACATTCACACTTTCAGAGTCACCAGTTAATAAGTGTGTTTGGACCGTGGGAGGAAGCCGGAGAACCCGGACAGAACCCACACAGACACTTGGCTGTTGAGTTAGATATAAAGTTCAAGACTAGTTGTACATATGAGATGCTGGAGGCCTGAGTAACTCACTGCAGCGCACTGTGAAATCCAACACACTGTCACATGGCCCTCATTGTGTCACTGAGCAGTATTAATGTACTATGTAATCGTACGTTTCCTTAAACAAGCTGCTAACATCAGAATACATGGGTCTGAGTGTCACAGTGATCTGAGTGTGAAACAAGGGGAAAGGCACGTACTGTGTATGTAAATGTATTTGATAAGATTCAGCAATAATTATCATTTTGCTGAATGTTGGAGCATTCAAATGAGCCTGAGAACAGGCCATCGAGGGCTGGACGAAGAAACCTTCTTTAGTGTATAAAAGGAGAAAGCTTCGTCTGTGCCGACACGCTTCCACCGTCTCACTGCAGAAGGTAAGACAAAGATTTCTCTGATCTCTGTTAAAGTGCTGTGCTGTGGTGCTGCTGTGACAGGTGCAACACAAAGACTGGACACTGCTTGCTGTGAGTTTTAAACTACACTTACATTGTTTGGGTTGCTGTCGTCTCATGAGTGAGGTCGCTGGTTGTGATTGGCTGAAGCTGTCGCGCTGCAGGTGAAAATTGACCTTTGAGAGGAGAAAATAAATCCTGTCAGGTGTGTGTGCGTTGACAAGGCAATCCCATGGAGCTGCTCCAACTTTTAATAGTTTGTAACCAGGCTGCCTTAAATTCTCGTCGGGCAAACGAAACAAATTCAAACAGCTTCGGTTGAAGTTGTTCCTCAAACTTAGAATAAATAGTTGGCGTGACAAAGGTGCAGCTGGCAAAACAGTTGCATCAACATATTTTAAGTTGAATCAACATTTAAAGTTGTACAAATGTGAATCCTAGTTGCGACAACATAGGTTGCCTCGTAAAAGCAACAAAGTTGCTTCGATGTCTTCGGTTCTACCAACGTGAAAAATTAAAGTTGTTCAAACTATAATTTGGTTTGAATCAGTTTTTTCAGGAATAGTTCATCTTACAAGTAGATGCAACATTAAATCAGACAGAAAACATGAAGTGAACCTTGTAACAGAACAATGAAAGACATTTTGAAATATGAACTGAAGACATCCCTCTTTAGCCGGGCTGTGACCTGAGCTGCCATTCACTGCTGAGTCTGTATGTCCTGATCACTCCCTGTTACTTTAATCTCTGGTTCTTATTCACTGCACAGGTCTGATCCACTTTCACTGCACCTGTTGCTACATTATGACTTTCACCCTTTAGGTCTTCATGTTTCTTCTTATTTGTTTCGTTGTTGTAGTTTTATGCTTTTTACTTTTCTTCTAATCTCCAGTTTTTCATGTTCTCTGACCATCAGAACTGTTTGTGTCTGTTTCTGTTTGTACTCTGCTCTGTTTAGCAGCTCTGCATGAAAGCTGCTATATTAATACATAAAGTTGAAGTTATAGTATAAAACACTATAATGAGGCATAGCATTGAATATGATGACGGGGCCTTGATGCATCTTCTTTGGACAGCTGTATGCATCACCTCGACGGTGAGCTTCAGTCCTTCGACAGTCTGTGTTGAGGCAGCAAAG
>CM014091.1:32858655-32928655 GCA_004119915.2 Collichthys lucidus
GAAAAGGCATTTACTGTAGATAGATGCCTAGTCAGGCACGGTATTGGTTGAAGATGCAGTCACATCTCCCTTACTGAAAACTCTCCATCTGTAAACACACGTCTCATTAATGCATGTTACTGACTAAACTTCTTCCCTGGAGTTTCTGTCTCTGTCGTCCAGCAGGTTCTCGTGGATCGTGGCTGCTGCTGTGATCCTGCACGACGTCCACTACACATATTACTACTGTCATTACTGCTGCCATATCTCCATCACAGTTTATAGTTAGTTGATGATTTGCTGCTGCTGTGCATCTGTGTCTCTCTGTCTCTATTTACTTTTATATAGTTTTCTATTTGTAAATATGTTCGCACAGTTTTAATTTCTTTATTTCTTCCTTCGTTCATTGGTTTAACTTTAACACGTTTACTGTATAAGTTAGTTTTAATGTATGCGTACTGTGTGTTTACATCTAGGGAGTTCCTCTGACAGGCAAAAATACATATTTAAGCAGAGAAAAGCTGAATTTTACAAAGTTTAAGCTGGTTACAAACAATATTATGAGGAAGAAATACTCAATGTTTGAGTGTTCCTCGGAGTACATCTTCCTAAAAGTTTTAATAAACAGTGATTATAATGCTTTTCAACAGCTCTGCGTTCATTCTGTTCTTCACTGTGCTGATCTGTGTCTGTGCATGAGGCAAATTCAGAAAAATCTGTAAAGTTTGTGTGAACTTTCGGAAAAAAACTTTTATTATATC
Source organism: Collichthys lucidus (assembly GCA_004119915.2). NCBI lineage: Eukaryota > Metazoa > Chordata > Actinopteri > Sciaenidae > Collichthys > Collichthys lucidus. The sequence goes on from CM014091.1 coordinate 32,859,396, forward strand.
CAGAAGTGCTTTGATAAACATGCTTCAGTGTTTGTGAAACCGGTCTCCAGGTTACAGTCTCAGTTTGTTCAGAACCTCCTTGGTCAGCTGTTTACTGTAGCGGTTGATCTTCCAGTGTCCGGGCACCCATCCCAGGAGAAAACGATGAAAATCAGTCCAAGCGAATGCAAACATCTCCCTCCACTCTTCCTCCAAAGCAACAAAGTCCACATCCTTCTTCACAGATCGCTTTAATTCTGTGAAGTAGAAGTCCAGCAGGCCCGGTACTCTCTTTTCACACTCCCTCTCCTCCATGCAGCTTCCTAAAAAATACACAACATCTTTCATCCCACATCCCCCGCCCACATACTGAAAGTCCACAGCGGCCACATCCTGTCCACTCTGGGAAAAACAGAAGTTGGCCAACTTGGCGTCTCCGTGAACGACGGTCTTGAAGCGACATCCGTTGAGTATCCTGTCAATGTTGCCAGCGGCCGCTTTGAGATTGGCGTCGTCCATGGCCTCCAGCTCGTCTGGACGGGTCTCCAGGTGCCAGTAGGTACCGACGGGCCACAGGCCCTCTGGCGCCGTGCCCAGGAAGAGAGCGTGGAAGTGGGCAAGCCAGCTGAGGCAGGCCTTTATTTCTCTGTCCTTCACACTGGTCCTACAAAGAAAAAACAAAAAAACCTTTAAGAAATATTCATTACGTGCCCGTAACACATCGCTCTAGAAACACGAGATAAAGGACGTCATATGTCCACAAAGATAAACTGTGTTTTAGTGTAAGACAAGCGTTATTTTACTGTTATTACTACCAGACTCTTATTTCACTGCTTTATACATGATAATGTATGAAAATAAAAAATAAATCTCATTAATGTTAACTAATGAACAGAGCTTGTAGAACTGTTGTATAAAATCAATATTACACTCAAGCTCTTGCTGTTATACTAAATATCAGCACGCTACGTGACTATGACCCAATCACAGCCGTGCTGATATTCAGTATAACCGCACTCCTTCTCGTGTACAGCACTGCTAAGAGCTCCAACACATTAAACTTAAAGTTATACTGCTGACTTATCTTGAAGATGCTCTTATTTATATTTAATGAACTGTGGGGGGAAGTGTTTTATCTTTTCAGGTGATATCAAAAGAAACTACTGGATGGATTGGCATGAAAATATAAAAAAATGAATGGGTAAAAACAATTGTGAAGAAAATATCTTCCACAGCTCCTACAAACTGCGTTCTGTTGCCAAACCTTCTCTGATCGTAACCAACCACATCCAGATCCTCCAGGACAATCAGCATCTCGTCTCCATGGGAACAGGCAGCCAGACAGGCAGGGATCCGACAGCTCTGATTGGTGGAATAGTTCTGGTACCAGTGCGTCTCCACCTGGTAGGATCTCACTTTACGTCTGTGGGATCGATCTGTGTTCCAGCCACCGGGGTGCTCGGCCTCCTCCGGAAATTTGACATGTTTGACGACCACAGAGGGCCGGTCGCAGCCCTCCAGGTGCAGCCGGACTATCTCCCCGTAGCCGCTCCACAGAGTCTGGATCTTTGCACCGACACGCAGAGATGAAGCACCACACGCCTGCAGGACGAGATCCTGGTACTCCTGTTTCATTTCAGGTCCGAGCTGAAGAGCTGAAGCACATTACATGTTACATTATATCAGTCATGAACAGATTTTACAGATTTTACAGATTTGACTCACTCTGACCTGTGACCAGGTAAACGGTGTCTCTGTCATTCGTACGTCTGTTCTCACACTATGTAACTTTAGGCTCCGGGTCGGGAGAAGTACGTAACGCTTTACGGCACTAAGTCACTCAGCAGCAACTATTTCACTGATTCTGGTGAAACTGGATCATATTTTATGGAGGAAATGTTTTCTGGTTTTCCCTCTGATGTCCTCCGGCTGCTCCGCCTCAACAACCATCCGCAACATGTGACCTTAACGACCCACAGGTGCCCTTAACGACCCACATGTGACCTTAACGACCCACAGGTGTCCTTAACGACCCACATGTGACCCTAACGACCCACAGGTGCCCTTAACGACCCACATGTGACCTTAACGACCCACATGTGACCTTAACGACCCACATGTGACCCTAACGACCCACATGTGACCCTAACGACCCACAGGTGTCCTTAACGACCCACAGGTGTCCCTAACGACCCACAGGTGCCCTTAACGACCCACATGTGACCTTAACGACCCACATGTGACCTTAACGACCCACATGTGACCCTAACGACCCACATGTGACCCTAACGACCCACAGGTGTCCTTAACGACCCACAGGTGCCCTTAACGACCCACATGTGACCTTAACGACCCACAGGTGCCCTTAACGACCCACATGTGACCTTAACGACCCACAGGTGACCTTAACGACCCACATGTGACCCCAACGACCCACAAGTGTCCTTAACGACCCACATGTGACCTTAACAACCCACATGTGACCTTAACGACCCACATGTGACCCTAACGACCCACAGGTGCCCTTAACGACCCACATGTGACCTTAACGACCCACAGGTGTCCTTAACGACCCACAGGTGTCCCTAACGACCCACAGGTTTCCCTAACGACCCACAGGTTTCCCTAACGACCCACAGGTGTCCCTAACGACCCACAGGTGTCCCTAACGACCCACAGGTGACCGTACAGAATGCTGGGAGCAGAGCTGGTGTCGTGCCAGAACCGGAGCTGGGCTCAGCAGCCTCTATGGACATGATGGCAGAGGAGCAGAGAGTGAAGAGGACGCTGACGGAGGAAGCTAAGAAGAGAAAAGGAGAGAGTGAGCGAGCAAGAAGCCGCCGGACAAGAGTAAATGTGGGACTGACTTTTAGTAGTTGGTGAGAGCTTGGTGAAATAAAAGGCTGAAAGACAGACGCCGAGCTGGACTGACTGCTGCTGGACTAGTCAGTAATGTAATCAGAACAAATACTCGAGTATTTACCACAGTGGGATTACACTCTAAAACTGGAGACACTAAACCACAACAAACACTGATTTCTCTGTGTGTTGCTGTAGATTAAAGTAGTCCACAGCATACGAAGCAGCAGGATGTGTCACTTACCTCACAGTGAAACCCAGAGCTCTGAGAGGACGCAGAGTAACACACACACACACACACACACACACACACACACACAGTGTGTTGCCTTCACTGCACCTCCAGCTTCATGTCAGCCAGGCAGATAACAGGAAGTGTTCTGTGTTTAAAGTGACAGGCATGAAATAAAGTAAGTGCAGCTCCCAGCACTGACCCCTGCTGGACTGGAGCTCATCAACACACCCCGTCCATACATACAGTGTGTGTAAAAGTGTTTTTTCTCCTTCCTGATTCCTTATTTTGTTGCATATTTGTCACACTTAAATGTTTCAGATCATCAAACAAATGTAAATATTAGACAAAGATAACCCAGGTAAATATAAAATGCAGTTTTAAATGATGATTTCATTTATTAAGAGAAAAAAGCTATCTAAACCTACCTGGCCCTGTGTGAAGGAATAACTGCCCCCCTTGTTAAATCATGAACTAACTGTGATAAAACAATTTTTTTTTTGAAAGATGAGTTCAATGACACTGTCCACACAGTTTACACCCTGCATGTTATATTTACTCTGGTTATCTTTGTCTAATATTAACATTTATTTGATGATCTGAAACATTTAAGTCTGATAAATATGCAAAAAAGTTAGAAATCAGGAAGGGGCAAACACTTTTACACACAGCTGTATATGCATATGTTTATATACGCCTTTCTAACTCTTATATTATAATGTAGGTAATATTCTGAGTTTTCTGACGACTCATTAAGAAAATGATCTGCAGATTTACCATCACCAAAGAAGAAGATCCTCTAAATAAGTTCTGGTCCTGGGTGAGATTGCCTCTTAAAGAACCGTTATTTTCTGAGTGTGCACTAAAAATCTCAAATGCTCATATTTTAATATTCTGTTTTATATGATCAGTCTGAGCGGTTACACTCAGGACAGAGTCATCCTCTCTCATGGGACCTCCTTGAAGGAGTTGCTGGGCTCAAACTTTTCTCTCGGAGCTCATCTGATGTCCTGTCTTTGCTTTGGGTGACAGATCCCCCTGCTGGATACCTCCGCTTATGAATACCTGTTCGAATGAGGACGTCACAGTGACATTACAGGGGCTTTTATTTTGAAACATGTGATTTCACTGCAGTTAGACAGCAAATCTTTATGTGTGACACTGTTCACCTCATTCCTTTCTACATATGTACAGATACATATTTCTACATCTGTGTGCAGTGACTCTTTAGATTGACGTCCTGCTTCAGTGTTAGTGTGTTATAACACCACACACAGTCTGTGTGTGTCTGTCAACAATGTGCACACATGGTTAATAATTATACTCAGTGTGTCCTGAAGATGTTGCTGACACTCTGATCAAAGATCATGAGCATCTATTGGATGAAGTTATGTTTATTACAAATGTGTGTTTGTGTGTTTTTCATGTGCCCAGGGGCCCCGGGGACGCTGATCCAGCCCAGATCAGATCAGGTCTGAATGGATTAATTAGCCTGATGAATGTGAATATAATATCTGTAATGTGTCAGCTATTAAAACATTGAATACACTGTATGTTCACGTGTATACGACTAAAATAAGACACACACAGAAGCGTCAGTTTCATGTGTCTAATGCACAAATTTAGCTGCCAGCAGTTAGTGTACAAGGACAGACGGACGTATAATCAGAAATAATAATCATAATATTATAATAATAATAATCATAATAACGACAGAAAAGACCAACAGTTCTTGCTCATTAATTTTTATTTTCATCATCATATGAGGAAAGAAGAGAGGAGAGCAAGACAGGCTGACAACAAACTTGTTCCTTGGGTTTCTTGCAGTCTTCTTTCATTATACGGATTTTCTCCTCTCTGATTCACAATTTCTCTGAGCTTCCAGGATCTCCTTTATATTTTTTAATTTGGCTTCTATCTTTTTTTTGGCCTCAGCGTTTTCCTTTTTCTGTAGTAGTTCTTGAAATTTGCCAACAAACGTCCCTTTCTGTGAAAAACAGCAGAACAGATGAAGGTTACATTTTGTCACACACTTTTCTTTTTTCATGTCTCCTGGTTGTGACGCTGCGTCACTTCCTGTATCATCATGGGATGGTGGCTGTTCCTTCAACATAACAAATATTAATTAACTGTAATTGAACAGGTTCTGGATCCCCTAACATTAAACTCTTGGTTCGTGTTTGCGTATTGAGTATGAAATTGTTCAGCTTAACTTTCTGATTCTGCCGTCGGTACAGACAGATCAGACACAGTGCTCCAGATAATAATATTCATACCCAAAGACCAGAGAGAATCCATCTCAGCACTTTCTGTCTCTGTCTCTAAAGACAAAAGACCAGGTCAGAAATCTAAAAGTGACTCTGGACTCTGACCTCCACTCTGAGGCTCACATAAAAACCAAAAAGGTCATTTACCATCTTAGAAATATCACTAAAGTCAGATCTTACTAATTCATGCTTTTATCATGTCGAGGCTCGATTACTGTAACGCTCTTCTGTGTGTGTGTGTGTGTGTGTGTGTGTGTGTGTGTGTGTGTGTGTGTGTGTGTGTGTGTGTGTCTGTGTCTGTCTGTGTGTGTGTGTGTGTCTGTGTCTGTCTGTGTGTGTGTGTGTGTGTGTCTGTCTGTGTGTGTGTGTATGTGTGTGTCTGTGTGTGTGTGTGTCTGTGTCTGTCTGTGTGTGTGTGTATGTGTGTGTGTGTGTGTCTCTGTGTGTGTGTGTCTGTGTGTGTGTGTGTGTGTGTGTGTGTGTGTCTGTGTGTGTGTGTCTGTGTGTGTGTGTGTGTGTGTGTGTGTGTCTCTGTGTGTGTGTGTCTGTGTGTGTGTCTGTGTGTGTGTCTGTGTGTGTGTGTGTGTGTGTGTGTGTGTGTGTGTGTCTGTGTCTGTGTGTGTGTGTGTGTGTGTGTGTGTGTGTGTCTGTGTGTGTGTGTATGTGTGTGTCTGTGTGTGTGTGTCTGTGTGTGTCTGTGTCTGTGTGTGTGTGTGTGTGTGTGTGTGTGTGTGTGTGTGTGTGTGTGTGTCTGTGTCTGTGTGTGTGTGTGTGTGTGTGTGTGTGTGTGTATGTGTGTGTCTGTGTGTGTGTGTATGTGTGTGTCTGTGTGTGTCTGTGTGTGTGTCTGTGTGTGTGTGTGTGTGTGTGTGTGTGTGTGTGTCTGTGTGTGTGTCTGTGTGTGTCTGTGTGTGTGTGTGTGTGTGTGTGTGTGTGTGTGTGTGTGTGTGTGTGTGTAAGCTTGTGCACATGTACAACACAAACTGTTGAATCTACTACATACCTGAACTGACAAGCTCTCACCATAGCGCACATAGGTAGCAAGGTGTTCACAGTTTTTGGAAGAGAGATCATATTTTCCACAGTTTGCTTCAGTTTTCAATTCATTGATTCGACTCATTATTTTGTTTTTTCCTCTTAGTGCTGCTACAAAGTCGAATACTTCCTCTGATAGCATCCCAGGCTCCTCCAGGTAATTAGCCACTGTGTCCTGTGAGTTTAATCTCGTGTCTGTGAGTTTCGCAAATCCACAGTGCATTCCGTTCGGCCCTATCTCACCTGTTTGAGAGAATAAACTTGTGTTCATAGATTCAACACAACATCTGTCACTTGTTCCTCCTGTAACTGCACAAACCAGAACAAGTGACTAACAGGATCAGGAGCTCTGCCACACCTGAACATGCAACACATTTCTATGCACACAGGGAATGAAGCATTTTGGGAAAACCTCTAGTTATTAATGAAGTAAACTCAAAGGTTTCTTGGAGGTTTGTTTTACGTTTGCTGTCCAGTGAGAAAATCAATGTGAGTGAGTGTGTGAGTGAACAAACCAACAGACTGTAAGTGTGTTTCCTGTGGTGTGACAGATTCTTTAGTTTCACTGAAATGTTGCTGCTAACACCATCATTAAATATGAATATATCAGTATATTTCGACTTCAGTATACGTACGTGTGCGATGAAAGATGTCATTATCACCCTGGCCGACGTTTACGCCGCTCTGTGGGCCCACATAAATAGCATAGTGCTTGATCTTAGTAACGGGGCCACACTTCCTCGGAAACTCAATTATGTCTCCAAATTCATACTGTGAACAGAAGAAAAGACATTTTTTAGTAACTGTTACATTCAGTGCAGCTTCCACTTCCTCTACCCCCTGTCATTCCCTTCCTGTCCACCAGATGTCCTCAGACTGTCCCCGTCACCTGAACCTCGTCACATTATCATTGTTGTTGTGTGTCTGAGTGTCTGGTACCTTTATCTGGACCTGCACCTCCCTGTCTACCTGTCAAGGATTTTCTTGTATCTGATTGGCTGTTCCTGCTCTAAGCACACATGTGATGTCTTGACAGCTGGGTTCTTTGACTTCATGTTATATTGAAGTTGACTCTCTTACGAATCATTATATAATATAGATCCAGGCCGTCACATGGCTGTATCGTCACGTTATCATGGATGAATGAAGATGGGACGTGGACTGTAGTGTGTTTTGTGTGTGTGCACATTAAACATTAATGATATTGAAGCCACTTACCCCGTCAGTCTCTTGTACTATGATCACCTGAAGGATCAGAGCAACCAAGATGAGGATCTTCATGTTTGCAGCAGTGGAGAGCTGACACGGTGAAAAGAGGAGAACATGTGACACAGTATTCAACACACACTTACACACTTTAGCTGTGTGTGACTCAAACTATAAGATCCAGTCATGACTTACCACTGATGTGTTTAGAAGATGGTGACTGTGTCGTGAAAATGAGCCTCTGAACACCCTGAAAGTACAAACACACACACAACAGTTTGCCATTGAGTTGTAGGCGCTCGGACTTATCTGCATTATTAGATCAGAGGACAGGACAATCAGCAGTTAACCCAGCTGGCATGTCTTTGGACAGTCAGGGCCTGCTCTCTAGGGAAAATTATTTTATGATTTGGCTCTATAAAAATAAACACTGTGCAGCTGTGCAATAAAACTTTGCATTCATATCTTGAGGAACAGTCCCCACCAGCCCATGTCCGCCTGTCCACCACACAGCCTCACTTTAGGACCAGTCTGAGTGCATGTGAACCGCTCTCTGGATTTATTGAACTCTTTGGACTGTCCTCTCATGCCCGACTGTAAGCCTGTACGTTTGAACAGCTCAGCTAAATTGTTGGCTGTGCTTGAAATATGAAGTTTAACTGTGCCCAGCTCACCAGCTCCATGAGAGGAGTTCAGGTAACGTACTTTTCCACAAATCTCCTTTTTGGATCAGGAGTTTCCAAGGTAAGGACAAACTCTGAGCTCGCTTGCATTCATTACAATTCTTTTTAAATAAAGTGTTGGACAGATAAACTTGATCAATGTTTCACCTCGCAGCAGCAGTTTTTAGAACTTTAAGGAGCTGAACATTGTTTCTAGTTATGGATTCATATCCATGCTCTGTTTCCAGACCTGTAACATTAGTGCACACGCCACATTGCAAAGAGCTGCCAACATAATTTCACATTAGACATATTCATTCTTAACTGAGTCAACAGCAACTATCACCTCCTGTTAAATCAACTCTCTGCACAGCCGAAGACATGTTGCAACACTGATCACTGTTCTTTGCTGCCTCAACACAGACTGTCGAAGGACTGAAGCTCACCGTCGAGGTGATGCATACAGCTGTCCAAAGAAGATGCATCAAGGCCCCGTCATCATGTTCAATGCTATGCCTCATTATAGTGTTTTATACTATAACTTCAACTTCATGTATTAATATAGCAGCTTTCATGCAGAGCTGCTTCACAGAGCAGAGTACAAACAGAAACAGACACAAACAGTTCTTATGGTCAGAGAACATGAAAAACTGGAGATTAGAAGAAAAGTAAAAAGCATAAAACTACAACAACGAAACAAATAAGAAGAAACATGAAGACCTAAAGGGTGAAAGTCATAATGTAGGAACAGGTGCAGTGAAAGTGGATCAGACCTGTGCAGTGAATAAGAACCAGAGATTAAAGTAACAGGGAGTGATCAGGACATACAGACTCAGCAGTGAATGGCAGCTCAGGTCACAGCCCGGCTAAAGAGGGATGTCTTCAGTTCATATTTCAAAATGTCTTTCATTGTTCTGTTACAAGGTTCACTTCATGTTTTCTGTCTGATTTAATGTTGCATCTACTTGTAAGATGAACTATTCCTGAAAAAACTGATTCAAACTAAATTATAGTTTGAACAACTTTAATTTTTCATGTTGGTAGAACCGAAGACATCGAAGCAACTTTGTTGCTTTTACGAGGCAACCTATGTTGTCGCAACTAGGATTCACATTTGTACAACTTTAAATGTTGATTCAACTTAAAATATGTTGATGCAACTGTTTTGCCAGCTGCACCTTTGTCACGCCAACTATTTATTCTAAGTTTGAGGAACAACTTCAACCGAAGCTGTTTGAATTTGTTTCGTTTGCCCGACGAGAATTTAAGGCAGCCTGGTTACAAACTATTAAAAGTTGGAGCAGCTCCATGGGATTGCCTTGTCAACGCACACACACCTGACAGGATTTATTTTCTCCTCTCAAAGGTCAATTTTCACCTGCAGCGCGACAGCTTCAGCCAATCACAACCAGCGACCTCACTCACGAGACAACAGCAACCCAAACAATGTAAGTGTAGTTTAAAACTCACAGCAAGCAGTGTCCAGTCTTTGTGTTGCACCTGTCACAGCAGCACCACAGCACAGCACTTTAACAGAGATCAGAGAAATCTTTGTCTTACCTTCTGCAGTGAGACGGTGGAAGCGTGTCGGCACAGACGAAGCTTTCTCCTTTTATACACTAAAGAAGGTTTCTTCGTCCAGCCCTCGATGGCCTGTTCTCAGGCTCATTTGAATGCTCCAACATTCAGCAAAATGATAATTATTGCTGAATCTTATCAAATACATTTACATACACAGTACGTGCCTTTCCCCTTGTTTCACACTCAGATCACTGTGACACTCAGACCCATGTATTCTGATGTTAGCAGCTTGTTTAAGGAAACGTACGATTACATAGTACATTAATACTGCTCAGTGACACAATGAGGGCCATGTGACAGTGTGTTGGATTTCACAGTGCGCTGCAGTGAGTTACTCAGGCCTCCAGCATCTCACATGTACAACTAGTCTTGAACTTTATATCTAACTCAATAGCCAAGTGTCTGTGTGGGTTCTGTCCGGGTTCTCCGGCTTCCTCCCACGGTCCAAACACACTTATTGACTGGTGACTCTGAAAGTGTGAATGTGAGTGCGGGTGGCTGTTTGTCTCTGTGTGCCCTGTGATGCATATTGTACCTCGCCCAGAGCCCAGTACCAGCTGGGATCGGCTCCAGCCAACCGGGCCCCTGATAAGGGTCAGTGTTTACAGAAAACGGATCTATAGCCAAGTTAAGGCAGCGATTCTTTAAGGGTGATATTAAGTATTAGAGTTATGCCAAATTAAGAGTGCTGCAGCTTTTCCTCGTTTCCTTTCCACCTCCTCATGTCCGTTTCTTACCAACCCAAACAAAGCAGACTAATGTGGGCCGCAGTGCAAGCACACTGCCTGCACTGTCTGTAGTCGCCCATGTAGGCCCTGAAAGACATTTTATATCGATTTGATGAATTAAAATCTGTCTGTGAACTTCAAACGACACGACACAACTTTATGGTCCATGGCTGACTGACATTTGCTTAAAGTTTTGCATGTCTCCTGACACAAAGACTTCTAAGACGACAGTCAAAAGGTGAGGAGTTACTTTGTGTTAACTGCCCATTGATAGAGAGCTCGTCATAATCAAACTATAGAAAAGTCTTGTTCTCTGTCAAACAGCAGCTGGAGCTCATTTGAATCAATGATACACTGCTCAGATAAAGTTCAGCTCAACTCTTTGTGTAGTATTCAAATGAGACCTGTGGACACGTGGACTGCTCTGTCCTTCACTTCATTTGCACTATATATAATAATTATAGGATGAGAATAATAATAATGTTGACTTCATGATTCTTGACACATTTCCTTTGAAGTCACTGTTGCTGAAAATAAGATGTGATGTGAAGTTTGTGTTCACATGTAGTTCCACAGGCTCAGGATTCAAGATTCAAATCTTTATTGTCACAGGCACAGAGACAGTGCACAGTGAAATCCTTTGTTTTCTGTCTCACCAGTCACAGAATTAAAACTTGTTTTCCACAAAGGTAGAACCCCTCTGAAGGTCGGAGGTGAAGTCAGGACCACTGTGGAGGCCAAAGGTCAGGACTGGAGGCCAAGCTGGACTATGGAGCAGGAAGCTGGTGACAGGGCTGCTGGGCTCGAGTCCAGCTGCAGATTGGGGACTGAAGACAGATCTGGAGGTCTCCAGGTGGGGTTTGAAATTGTGTGGAGAACGGACCAAAACAGCTCCATGGCTGCGACTTGAGAGACTTTCCTGGTGGGGTTTTGGTGCAGGCCTGGCTAGAGTCCAGACTTCGGTACTGAAGACCAATCTAGAGTCCGGCAGTGATGACGGGACTGATCTGGAGGCCAGTGGTGAAAGCAGGACCCCTCTAGAGGCCGGTGGTGAACGTGAAACCCCTCAGGATACTGGCAGTGAAGTCAGGACCACTGTGGAGGCCAAATGTCAGGACTGGAGGCTGAAGGTCAGGACTGGAGGCCAAAGGTCAGGACCGGAGGCTGAAGGTCAGGACTGGAGGCCAAAGGTCAGGACTGGAGGCCGAAGGTCAGGACCGGAGGCCGAATGTCAGGACTGGAGGCTGAAGGTCAGGACTGGAGGCCAAAGGTCAGGACTGGAGGCCAAAGGTCAGGACTGGAGGTCGAAGATCAGGACTGGAGGCCACCAACTTGACTGCCGAGCAGGAAGCTTGTGACAGGAGTGCTGGGCTCGAGTCCTGCTGCAGCTTAGGGACTGAAGAGCGAGGAAGCCAGCAGTAAAAGCAGCACCCTTCTGGTGGTCAGTGGCAAATTCAGGACCCCTAAACCAGCCAGCTGTGAAGTCAGGACCACTGTGGAGGCCAAAGGTCAGGACTGGAGACCTGCAACTGGAGAGCGGAGCAGGAAGCTGGTGACAGGACTGCTGGGCTCGAGTCCAGCTGCAGCTTGGGGACTGAAGACAGTCTTGAGGTCTCCAGGTGGGGTTTGAAGTTGTGTGGAGAACTCCGCACTCCAGTTGCAGGCCTCCAGTCCTGACCTTTGGCCTTCACAGTGGTCCTGACTTTACCACCAGCCTCCATAGGGGTACTGCCTTTGTTGCTGGTCTGGTTTTTGCTGCTGCCCTCCAGTCCTGACCTTCGGCCTCTGGTCCTGACCTTCGGCCTCCACAGTGGTCCTGACTTCACTGCCAGCATCCTGAGGGGTTTCACGTTCACCACCGGCCTCTAGAGGGGTCCTGCTTTCACCACGGGCCTCCAGATCAGTCCCATCATCACTGCCGGACTCTAGATTTGTCTTCAGTACCAAAACCCCACCAGGAAAGTCTCTCTCACGTCTGTCAGAGGTCTGTCATGACTGACTGACATTTGCTTAAAGTTTTGCAGGTCTCCTGACACAAAGACTTCTAAGACGACAGTCAAAAGGTGAGGAGTTACTTTGTGTTAACTGCCCATTGATAGAGAGCTCGTCATAATCAAACTATAGAAAAGTCTTGTTCTCTGTCAAACAGCAGCTGGAGCTCATTTGAATCAATGATACACTGCTCAGATAAAGTTCAGCTCAACTCTTTGTGTAGTATTCAAATGAGACCTGTGGACACGTGGACTGCTCTGTCCTTCACTTCATTTGCACTATATATAATAATTATAGGATGAGAATAATAATAATGTTGACTTTATGATTCTTGACACATTTCCTTTGAAGTCACTGTTGCTGAAAATAAGATGTGATGTGAAGTTTGTGTTCACATGTAGTTCCACAGGCTCAGGATTCAAGATTCAAATCTTTATTGTCACAGGCACAGAGACAGTGCACAGTGAAATCCTTTGTTTTCTGTCTCACCAGTCACAGAATTAAAACTTGTTTTCCACAAAGGTAGAACCCCTCTGAAGGTCGGAGGTGAAGTCAGGACCACTGTGGAGGCCAAAGGTCAGGACTGGAGGCCAAGCTGGACTATGGAGCATGAAGCTGGTGACAGGGCTGCTGGGCTCGAGTCCAGCTGCAGATTGAGGACTGAAGACAGATCTGGAGGTCTCCAGGTGGGGTTTGAAATTGTGTGGAGAACGGACCAAAACAGCCCCATGGCTGTGACTTGAGAGAGACTTTCCTGGTGGGGTTTTGGTGCAGGCCTGGCTAGAGTCCAGACTTCGGTACTGAAGACCAATCTAGAGTCCGGCAGTGATGACGGGACTGATCTGGAGGCCAGTGGTGAAAGCAGGACCCCTCTAGAGCCCGACAGTGAACATGAAACCCCTCAGGATGCTGGCAGTGAAGTCAGGACCACTATGGAGGCCGAAGGTCAGGACTGGAGGCTGGCAGTGAAGTCAGGACCACTGTGGAGGCCAAAGGTCAGGACTGGAGGCCTGCAACTGGAGTACGGAGTTCTCCACACAACTTCAAACCCCACCTGGAGACCTCAAGACTGTCTTCAGTCCCCAAGCTGCAGCTGGACTCGAGCCCAGCAGTCCTGTCACCAGCTTCCTGCTCCGCACTTCAGTTGCAGGCCTCCTCTAGTCCTGACCTTTGGCCTTCACAGTGGTCCTGACTTCACCACCATCCTCCATAGGGGTACTGCCTTTGTTGCTGGCCTCTAGAGGGGTCCTGATTTTGCAACTGACCACCAGAAGGGTGCTGCTTTTACTGCTGGCTTCCTCGCTCTTCAGTCCGACAGTGAACGTGAAACCCCTCAGGATGCTGGCAGTGAAGTCAGGACCACTGTGGAGGCCGAAGGTCAGGACTGGAGCTCATCAACACACCCCGTCCATACATACAGTGTGTGTAAAAGTGTTTTTTCTCCTTCCTGATTCCTTATTTTGTTGCATATTTGTCACACTTAAATGTTTCAGATCATCAAACAAATGTAAATATTAGACAAAGATAACCCAGGTAAATATAAAATGCAGTTTTAAATGATGATTACATTTATTAAGAGAAAAAAGCTATCTAAACCTACCTGGCCCTGTGTGAAGGAATAACTGCCCCCCTTGTTAAATCATGAACTAACTGTGATAAAACTATTTTTTTTTTTTTAAAGATGAGTTCAATTACACTGTCCACACAGTTTACACCCTGCATGTTATATTTACTCTGGTTATCTTTGTCTAATATTAACATTTATTTGATGATCTGAAACATTTAAGTCTGATAAATATGCAAAGTGAGAAATCAGGAAGGGGCAAACACTTTTACACACAGCTGTATATGCATATGTTTATATACGCCTCTCTAACTCTTATATTATAATGTAGGTAATATTCTGAGCTCAGGTTTTCTGACGACTCATTAAGAAAATGATCTGCAGATTTACCATCACCAAAGAAGAAGATCCTCTAAATAAGTTCTGGTCCTGGGTGAGATTGCCTCTTAAAGAACCGTTATTTTCTGAGTGTGCACTAAAAATCTCAAATGCTCATATTTTAATATTCTGCTTTATATGATCAGTCTGAGCGGTTACACTCAGGACAGAGTCATCCTCTCTCATGGGACCTCCTTGAAGGAGTTGCTGGGCTCAAACTTTTCTCTCGGAGCTCATCTGATGTCCTGTCTTTGCTTTGGGTGACAGATCCCCCTGCTGGATACCTCCGCTTATGAAAACCTGTTCACATGAGGACGTCACAGTGACATTACAGGGGCTTTTATTTTGAAACATGTGATTTCACTGCAGTTAGACAGCAAATCTTTATGTGTGACACTGTTCACCTCATTCCTTTCTACATATGTACAGATACATATTTCTACATCTGTGTGCAGTGACTCTTTAGATTGACGTCCTGCTTCAGTGTTAGTGTGTTATAACACCACACACAGTCTGTGTGTGTCTGTCAACAATGTGCACACATGGTTAATAATTATACTCAGTGTGTCCTGAAGATGTTGCTGACACCTCTGATCAAAGATCATGAGCATCTATTGGATGAAGTTATGTTTATTACAAATGTGTGTTTGTGTGTTTTTCATGTGCCCAGGGGCCCCGGGGACGCTGATCCAGCCCAGATCAGATCAGGTCTGATTTAGTGCTTCATGTAACCACTCTGTATTCTCAGGTGGATAAATGTGTTGCTGGTCTTAAAACTGTTTCCGGTAATAATAAAAAATAAAGCCACATCAGTCGAACCCTTCACATGACAACACACCTGAGGCTAACGTCAACGTGTCAGTCATGTGATGAGCTCAGGTTTGAATGATAACTTTCATTTTCTGGACGACAGTCCTTATTTCTTTTTTGGATTAATCAGCCTGATGAATGTAAAGTGCTTGTGAATATAATACCTACATTAAAAAAAGAGTCTAGGAGTCTTTAACACAGGTTCAGCAGGTAAGCAAAGCAGACTTTGGGGTAAGATTAAAAACTCACCTAACTCAACTAAAATTTATTGAATGCAATTAAAAAAAAAAGATTGTCCGTGCAATGTGGCTGCTGCCAGCCTGTCATTTGAATTCACTGCCTGCCGGCTGCCATTGTCAGCTTCCCCCGCCGTCCGCCACCTGCGGGACCCCCACCTGGCCCCGCGGCTTATTCCCCATTGCTCCAGCCCCGCCTGGCTCCAGGCCCGGCTCTCGGCTCCATCCGGGCCCACTCAGGCCACTCCGTCTCCACATGCCTTCTCTAAGTGCCTTCTCTTTTGGTCTGTCTCTTACCTACTGACATATCATAATAACGACAGAAAAGACTAGTCGTTCTTGCTCATTCATTTTTATTGTCATCATCATATGAGGAAAGAAGAGAGGAGAGCAAGACAGACTGACAACAAACTTGTTAGCCGGTTACTTTACAGGCAGCTTTACATACATCATCAGAATTTTCTTTCTTGAGGTACGCTACAATTTCTTGTACCTCCTCAATGCTCTTTCCAGTCATGAATTGCAGAACTTTGCAAGCCTTTGCACCCGTCTGTGAAAAAAACAGAACAGATGAAGGTTAAATTTTGCCTCCCTGATGGGTGAACACACACCTCACACTTTTTGTGGCGAACCCTCCCAGTGAGTGGAGTGGGCTCATGTATCGTCATGGGATGGTGGCTGAGAAATTGCCCCCCTCAATACTTATAATTGAACAGGTTCGTCATCCCCACACACACACACACACACACACCACACACATATATATAACCATTATATATATATATATATATATATATATATATATATATATATATATATATATATATATATATATATATATATATATATATATATATATATATATCTATATATATATATATATATATATCACAGGTAACAGATAACCAGTAGCTCTGAATAAAGATATGAATGTAAACAGTTATGAGCTGCTGTTGAATGTATACATACCTGCATTGAAACTTGAAAGACGTCGCCATAGCGCACATAAGTAGCGAGGTGTTCACAGTTGTTGGTAAAAGGATTATATAATCCACAATTTGCTTTAGCTTTATTGATTCGATTCTTCACATCGGTGATATCGACCTGTGTTAATTTTAGATCTTCGTCCAAGTAGTTGTTCCGTTCCTCCTTTATTTTTCCTCTCACCTCTCTGATTTTACCAAATATACAGCCAGTACTTGAAAACAAACCTGTTTGTGAGAATAAACTTTTAGAAATGTTTGCCATCTTATCAGCAGCTTTAATTTTAAATTTGAGTTCAGTGCACATACCTTGGCGATGAAAGATGTCATTATCACCCTGGCCAATGTCTTTTGTCTTGTCCCCATTCTTTAGGCCCACATACACACCATAGTGCTTGTACACAACGTCTTTGCAGCCACATTTCTTTGGAAACTCAATTATGTCTCCAAATTCATACTGTGAACAGAAGAAAAGACATTTTTTAGTAACTGTTACATTCAGTGCAGCTTCCACTTCCTCTACCCCCTGTCATTCCCTTCCTGTCCACCAGATGTCCTCAGACTGTCCCCGTCACCTGACTGCACCACACATAAACAGTCCTCACCTGTTCCCACGTCTGTCATTGTTATATTGAAGTTGACTCTCTTACGAATCATTATATAATGACAGAAGCAAATGATCATTAAACTTAAGTAAAACCAAATTCATGTTATTCAGCAATTGCAATAAGAATACACAAGTACAGTTACAAGTAGATGGGGTGGACATTGAAAGAGTTTATGAAATCAAGTTTCTTGGAATAACAATCGATAATAAAATAAACAGGAAGTCTCACATACAACATGTACAAAGCAAACTGTACCACAGGATCTGAACCACAAATCACTCCACATTCTCTACTGTTCACTAATTTTAACATTTTTACAATACTGTGCAGAGGTTTGGGGCAATACTTGGGGGGTCGGGGGTCATAATCTGAGGGGTGAGTTCAATTTAAAACACCAGCGGGCACGTACAACATTAAAAAGTGTTTGCCTTTCAGTTTGTGGAGTGAGGTTGTGGAACAGACGGGGTGTGGAGCTCCAACAATGTCCAAGCATGATCCAGATTAAAAAGCGGTACAAACACACAAGGTACAGGGAGGAAGAAGGGCTTTAACAATGGGTGTTTTCATAAATGATAAATGATTTATGTATTTATTTGTTTAATCTATTTATTTTCTATTTCTTTATTTTCTTTTTGGAATATATGTTTGGGGAGTAAGATTATTAATTGAATAGTGGAGAAGGGGTAGGTTTAAATAAGCATATGCTTCATCCTACTCCTTTTCGGACATGTTGGGTTCACATTATTACTTTTTGTATTGACTATTGTTATTGTTGTTTTGACTGTTTTCATTGGATTTGTTTGTTTTTCAGTTCACTTTGTTGTGTTACCCGCACATGTTCGAAATAAACTATCCAAACTAAACTATATAGATCCAGGCCGTCACATGGCTGTATCGTCACGTTATCATGGATGCAATAAGATGGGACGTGGACTGTAGTGTGTTTTCTCACACACTCTGTAGCAGCAGTGTGAAATGGTTAGTGGGGGTGACAGCAGCAATAAAAAAATGAAATATTAAACAGTGATGATGTTAAAGCGGCACAGTGCTGCAGTGGTTAGCACTGTTTCCTCATAACAAGAACGTACCTGGTTCTGTGTGGTGGTTGCAACTTGTCCCTGTGTGTCCTTAGATCCTTTGGAAGGTTTGAAAATCCCCTTAACACAAAGACATGCAGTTAAAAGGTTAGTTGGTGACTAAAATGGTTGTTTGTCTCTATGCTGATGAATTGGCAACGTGTCCATGGTGTTCCCCACCTTTGATATTAGAAGATGGGACGTGGACTGAAGTGTGTTTTGTGTGTGTGCACATTAAACATTAATGATATTGAAGCCACTTACCCCGTCAGTCTCTTGTACTATGATCACCTGAAGGATCAGAGCAACCAAGATGAGGATCTTCATGTTTGCAGCAGTGGAGAGCTGACACGGTGAAAAGAGGAGAACATGTGACACAGTATTCAACACACACTCACACACTTTAGCTGTGTGTGACTCAAACTATAAGATCCAGTCATGACTTACCACTGATGTGTTTAGAAGATGGTGACTGTGTCGTGAAAATGAGCCTCTGAACACCCTGAAAGTACAAACACACACACAACAGTTTGCCATTGAGTTGTAGATGCTTGCATTATTAGAGGTATATTAGAAGTGTAACAATACATGAATCTGTATTGAATCGTTCGATACAGTGGTCTCGGTTCGGTTCACACTCACGAACAATACGCAATTTAAAAAAAAATGTTTAATTAACTTCTGCCGATGCACCCTGTGCTGAGAGCTCAGTGGATCCGCCCTACTCTGTAACCCCACTGCACATGTCTCTGTCCTGCACGACTTCAAACCCACCGGGAGCGTTTGAGAAACAAGCGCTTAGCCCACCAGACTTTGTTTACCTGCTCAGATTTGGACATTATCCCGGTGTATGTTCTTCTAAACATGCTTCTACATGTGTAAATATGCTACGTAGTTAGTTAGTTTCGCTTTTGTCTGTTTTTACGACCAGGGTATTTTATTTTGGACAAAAATTCAACGGTATGTCACAAGTGTCACACAATGCTAAACTACATTGGTGGAAATACAACAAACAGGACATGAGGCAGGTATAGCTGCACCAGATACATTTCATTTCATTTAAAAACTCTATTTCTAAGTTGAAACAAATGTTGTATCAAAAAAAATATTGAACCGTGACACTAAAGTATCAAACCGAACCAAACCATAAATTTTGTGTATCGTTGCACCCTTAATGTGTATATATAATATGCATTATTGGCACACTATTTGCTATTCGCCATACTTCTTTTACTTTTATACTGACTATTGACTATTTTTCTTGCATATGTATGCTTCCATACAGCATGCTACTCCTCCTACAGTTTTGGTCGCACATACACAAAAAAGGTATTCAAATTCAGAGCAAAAATTCATCAGAGCAACCAAGATGAGGATCTTCATGTTTGCAGCAGTGGAGAGCTGACACGGTGAAAAGAGGAGAACATGTGACACAGTATTCAACACACACTCACACACTTTAGCTGTGTGTGACTCAAACTATAAGATCCAGTCATGACTTACCACTGATGTGTTTAGAAGATGGTGACTGTGTCGTGAAAATGAGCCTCTGAACACCCTGAAAGTACAAACACACACACAACAGTTTGCCATTGAGTTGTAGGCGCTCGGACTTATCTGCATTATTAGATCAGAGGACAGGACAATCAGCAGTTAACCCAGCTGGCATGTCTTTGGACAGGCACAGGGAGGACATGATGCAGTGGTGGCCTAAAGGCTGGAGTCAGTCCTCCGGACCAGCATGACACGTCTGGATGAGGAAAGTGCCCCTGATTTATTCCCCCAAGTGACTGAGCCACACACAGAGCACGAAGCAGCACAGCACTAACATGTGAACTCCATCAGCTCAGTGCTCAGTGGACATCTGAAGCTCCGTTAGCAGCTTTCAATCAATCATTTCAATAAGAGACAGAAAAGTGTTTGCTCATGGTGGGAACTGTTGAGTGTCTGTGAATAATATGAAGTGTTCAGTCAGGGCCTGCTCTCTAGGGAAAATAAAGTAAATACAACTTTGCATTCATATCTTGAGGAACAGTCCCCACCAGCCCATTTCCGCCTGTCCACCACACAGCCTCACTTTAGGACCAGTCTGAGTGCATGTGAACCGCTCTCTGGATTTATTGAACTCTTTGGACTGTCCTCTCATGCCCGACTGTAAGCCTGTACGTTTGAACAGCTCAGCTAAATTGTTGGCTGTGCTTGAAATATGAAGTTTAACTGTGCCCAGCTCACCAGCTCCATGAGAGGAGTTCAGGTAACGTACTTTTCCACAAATCTCCTTTTTGGATCAGGAGTTTCCAAGGTAAGGACAAACTCTGAGCTCGCTTGCATTCATTACAATTCTTTTTAAATAAAGTGTTGGACAGATAAACTTGATCAATGTTTCACCTCGCAGCAGCAGTTTTTAGAACTTTAAGGAGCTGAACATTGTTTCTAGTTATGGATTCATATCCATGCTCTGTTTCCAGACCTGTAACATTAGTGCACACGCCACATTGCAAAGAGCTGCCAGCATAATTTCACATTAGACATATTCATTCTTAACTGAGTCAACAGCAACTATCACCTCCTGTTAAATCAACTCTCTGCACAGCCGAAGACATGTTGCAACACTGATCACTGTTCTTTGCTGCCTCAACACAGACTGTCGAAGGACTGAAGCTCACCGTCGAGGTGATGCATACAGCTGTCCAAAGAAGATGCATCAAGGCCCCGTCATCATATTCAATGCTATGCCTCATTATAGTGTTTTATACTATAACTTCAACTTCATGTATTAATATAGCAGCTTTCATGCAGAGCTGCTTCACAGAGCAGAGTACAAACAGAAACAGACACAAACAGTTCTTATGGTCAGAGAACATGAAAAACTGGAGATTAGAAGAAAAGTAAAAAGCATAAAACTACAACAACGAAACAAATAAGAAGAAACATGAAGACCTAAAGGGTGAAAGTCATAATGTAGCAACAGGTGCAGTGAAAGTGGATCAGACCTGTGCAGTGAATAAGAACCAGAGATTAAAGTAACAGGGAGTGATCAGGACATACAGACTCAGCAGTGAATGGCAGCTCAGGTCACAGCCCGGCTAAAGAGGGATGTCTTCAGTTCATATTTCAAAATGTCTTTCATTGTTCTGTTACAAGGTTCACTTCATGTTTTCTGTCTGGTTTAATGTTGCATCTACTTGTAAGATGAACTATTCCTGAAAAAACTGATTCAAACCAAATTATAGTTTGAACAACTTTAATTTTTCATGTTGGTAGAACCGAAGACATCGAAGCAACTTTGTTGCTTTTACGAGGCAACCTATGTTGTCGCAACTAGGATTCACATTTGTACAACTTTAAATGTTGATTCAACTTAAAATATGTTGATGCAACTGTTTTGCCAGCTGCACCTTTGTCACGCCAACTATTTATTCTAAGTTTGAGGAACAACTTCAACCGAAGCTGTTTGAATTTGTTTCGTTTGCCCAACGAGAATTTAAGGCAGCCTGGTTACAAACTATTAAAAGTTGGAGCAGCTCCATGGATTGCCTTGTCAACGCACACACACCTGACAGGATTTATTTTCTCCTCTCAAAGGTCAATTTTCACCTGCAGCGCGACAGCTTCAGCCAATCACAACCAGCGACCTCACTCACGAGACAACAGCAACCCAAACAATGTAAGTGTAGTTTAAAACTCACAGCAAGCAGTGTCCAGTCTTTGTGTTGCACCTGTCACAGCAGCACCACAGCACAGCACTTTAACAGAGATCAGAGAAATCTTTGTCTTACCTTCTGCAGTGAGACTGTGGAAGCGTGTCGGCACAGACGAAGCTTTCTCCTTTTATACACTAAAGAAGGTTTCTTCGTCCAGCCCTCGATGGCCTGTTCTCAGGCTCATTTGAATGCTCCAACATTCAGCAAAATGATAATTATTGCTGAATCTTATCAAATACATTTACATACACAGTACGTGCCTTTCCCCTTGTTTCACACTCAGATCACTGTGACACTCAGACCCATGTATTCTGATGTTAGCAGCTTGTTTAAGGAAACGTACGATTACATAGTACATTAATACTGCTCAGTGACACAATGAGGGCCATGTGACAGTGTGTTGGATTTCACAGTGCGCTGCAGTGAGTTACTCAGGCCTCCAGCATCTCACATGTACAACTAGTCTTGAACTTTATATCTAACTCAACAGCCAAGTGTCTGTGTGGGTTCTGTCCGGGTTCTCCGGCTTCCTCCCACGGTCCAAACACACTTATTAACTGGTGACTCTGAAAGTGTGAATGTGAGTGCGGGTGGCTGTTTGTCTCTGTGTGCCCTGTGATGCATATTGTACCTCGCCCAGAGCCCAATCAAACTATAGAAAAGTCTTGTTCTCTGTCAAACAGCAGCTGGAGCTCATTTGAATCAATGATACACTGCTCAGATAAAGTTCAGCTCAACTCTTTGTGTAGTATTCAAATGAGACCTGTGGACACGTGGACTGCTCTGTCCTTCACTTCATTTGCACTATATATAATAATTATAGGATGAGAATAATAATAATGTTGACTTCATGATTCTTGACACATTTCCTTTGAAGTCACTGTTGCTGAAAATAAGATGTGATGTGAAGTTTGTGTTCACATGTAGTTCCACAGGCTCAGGATTCAAGATTCAAATCTTTATTGTCACATGCACAGAGACAGTGCACAGTGAAATCCTTTGTTTTCTGTCTCACCAGTCACAGAATTAAAACTTGTTTTCCACAAAGGTAGAACCCCTCTGAAGGTCGGAGGTGAAGTCAGGACCACTGTGGAGGCCAAAGGTCAGGACTGGAGGCCAAGCTGGACTATGGAGCAGGAAGCTGGTGACAGGGCTGCTGGGCTCGAGTCCAGCTGCAGCTTGAGGACTGAAGACAGATCTGGAGGTCTCCAGGTGGGGTTTGAAGTTGTGTGGAGAACGGACCAAAACAGCCCCATGGCTGCGATTTGAGAGAGACTTTCCTGGTGGGGTTTTGGTGCAAGCCTGGCTAGAGTCCAGGCTTTGGTACTGAAGACCAATCTAGAGTCCGGCAGTGATGACGGGACTGATCTGGAGGCCAGTGGTGAAAGCAGGACCCCTCTAGAGGCCGGTGGTGAACGTGAAACCCCTCAGGATGCTGGCAGTGAAGTCAGGACCACTGTGGAGGCCGAAGGTCAGGACTGGAGGCCGAAGGTCAGGACCGGAGGCCGAAGGTCAGGACTGGAGGCTGAAGGTCAGGACTGGAGGCTGAAGGTCAGGACTGGAGGCCGAAGGTCAGGACCGGAGGCCGAAGGTCAGGACTGGAGGCCAAAGGTCAGGACTGGAGGCCGAAGGTCAGGACCGGAGGCCGAATGTCAGGACTGGAGGCTGAAGGTCAGGACTGGAGGCTGAAGGTCAGGACTGGAGGCCGAAGGTCAGGACTGGAGGCTGAAGGTCAGGACTGGAGGCCGAAGGTCAGGACTGGAGGCTGAAGGTCAGGACTGGAGGCCAAAGGTCAGGACTGGAGGCCGAAGGTCAGGACCGGAGGCCGAATGTCAGGACTGGAGGCTGAAGGTCAGGACTGGAGGCCAAAGGTCAGGACTGGAGGCCAAAGGTCAGGACTGGAGGTCGAAGACCAGGACTGGAGGCCAGCAACTTGACTGCCGAGCAGGAAGCTTGAGACAGGAGTGCTGGGCTCGAGTCCTGCTGCAGCTTAGGGACTGAAGAGCGAGGAAGCCAGCAGTAAAAGCAGCACCCTTCTGGTGGTCAGTGGCAAATTCAGGACCCCTAAACCGGCCAGCTGTGAAGTCAGGACCACTGTAGAGGTCGAAGGTCAGGACTGGGGGGCAGCAGCGAAAACAGGACCCCTCTAGAGGCCAGCAACAAAGGCAGTACCCCTATGGAGGCTGGTGGTATAGTCAGGACCACTGTGGAGGCCAAAGGTCAGGACTGGAGACCTGCAACTGGAGTGCGGAGCAGGAAGCTGGTGACAGGACTGCTGGGCTCGAGTCCAGCTGCAGCTTGGGGACTGAAGACAGTTTTGAGGTCTCCGGGTGGGGTTTGAAGTTGTGTGGAGAACTCTGCACTCCAGTTGCAGGCCTCCAGTCCTGACCTTTGGCCTTCACAGTGGTCCTGACTTCACCACCAGCCTCCATAGGGGTACTGCCTTTGTTGCTGGTCTGGTTTTTGCTGCTGCCCTCCAGTCCTGACCTTCGGCCTCCGGTCCTGACCTTCGACCTCCACAATAGTCCCGACTTCACTGCTAGCATCCTGAGGGGTTTCACGTTCACCGTCGGCCTCTAGAGGGGCCCCCCTTTTAACCACGGGCCTCCAGATCAGTCCCATCATCACTGCCGGACTCTAGATTTGTCTTCAGTACCAAAACCCCACCAGGAAAGTCTCTCTCACGTCTGTCAGAGGTCTGTCATGACTGATTGACATTTGATTAAAGCTTTGCATGTCTCCTGACACAAAGACTTCTAAGACGACAGTCAAAAGGTGAGGAGTTACTTTGTGTTAACTGCCCATTGATAGAGAGCTCGTCATAATCAAACTATAGAAAAGTCTTGTTCTCTGTCAAACAGCAGCTGGAGCTCATTTGAATCAATGATACACTGCTCAGATAAAGTTCAGCTCAACTCTTTGTGTAGTATTCAAATGAGACCTGTGGACACGTGGACTGCTCTGTCCTTCACTTCATTTGCACTATATATAATAATTATAGGATGAGAATAATAATAATGTTGACTTCATGATTCTTGACACATTTCCTTTGAAGTCACTGTTGCTGAAAATAAGATGTGATGTGAAGTTTGTGTTCACATGTAGTTCCACAGGCTCAGGATTCAAGATTCAAATCTTTATTGTCACATGCACAGAGACAGTGCACAGTGAAATCCTTTGTTTTCTGTCTCACCAGTCACAGAATTAAAACTTGTTTTCCACAAAGGTAGAACCCCTCTGAAGGTCGGAGGTGAAGTCAGGACCACTGTGGAGGCCAAAGGTCAGGACTGGAGGCCAAGCTGGACTATGGAGCAGGAAGCTGGTGACAGGGCTGCTGGGCTCGAGTCCAGCTGCAGCTTGGGGACTGAAGACAGATCTGGAGGTCTCCAGGTGGGGTTTGAAGTTGTGTGGAGAACGGACCAAAGCAGCCCCATGGCTGCGACTTGAGAGAGACTTTCCTGGTGGGGTTTTGGTGCAAGCCTGGCTAGAGTCCAGACTTTGGTACTAAAGACCAATCTAGAGTCCGGCAGTGATGACGGGACTGATCTGGAGGCCAGTGGTGAAAGCAGGACCCCTCTAGAGGCCGGCGGTGAACGTGAAACCCCTCAGGATGCTGGCAGTGAAGTCAGGACCACTATGGAGGCCAAAGGTCAGGACTGGAGGCTGAAGGTCAGGACTGGAGGCCGAAGGTCAGGACTGGAGGCCGAAGGTCAGGACTGGAGGCCAGCAACTTGACTGCAGAGCAGGAAGCTGGTGACAGGAGTGCTGGGATCGAGTCCAGCTGCAGCTTGGGGACTGAAGAGTGAGGAAACCAGCAGTAAAAGCAGCACCCTTCTGGTGGTCAGTGGCAAAACCAGGACCCCTAAAAAGGCCAGCGGTGAAATCACAACTACTGTGGAGGCCAAAGGTCAGCACTGGAGGGCAGCAGCGAAAACAGGACCCCTCTAGAGGCCAGCAACAAAGGCAGTACCCCTATGGAGGCTGGTGGTGAAGTCAGGACCACTGTGGAGGCCAAAGGTCAAGACTGGAGGCCAAGCTGGACTATGGAGCAGAAAGCTAGTGAGAGGACTGCTGGGCTCGAGTTCAGCTGCAGCTTGAGGACTGAAGACAGATCTGGAGGTCTCCAGGTGGGGTTTAAAGTTGTGTGGAGAATGTACCAAAACAGCCCCATGGCTGCGACTTGAGAGAGACTTTCCTGGTGGGGTCTTGGTGCAGGCCTGGCTAGAGTCCAGGCTTCGGTAATAAAGACCAATCTAGAGTCCGGCAGTGGTAACGGGACTGATCTGGAGGCCAGGGGTGAAAGCAGGACCCCTGTAGAGGCCGACGGTGAACGTGAAACCCCTCAGGATGCTGGCAGTGAAGTCAGGACCACTGTGGAGGCCGAGGGTCAGGACTGGAGGCCGAAGGTCAGGACTGGAGGCCAAAGGTCAGGACTGGAGGCCGAAGGTCAGGACTGGAGGCTGAAGGTCAGGACTGGAGGCTGAAGGTCAGGACTGGAGTCCAAAGGTCAGGACTGGAGGCTGAAGGTCAGGACTGGAGGCCGAAGGTCAGGACTGGAGGCCAGCAACTTGACTGCCGAGCAGGAAGCTTGTGACAGGAGTGCTGGGCTCGAGTCCAGCTGCAGCTTGGGGACTGAAGAGCGAGGAAGCCAGCAGTAAAAGCAGCACCCTTCTGGTGCTCAGTGGCAAAATCAGGACCCCTCTAGAGGCCAGCAACAAAGGTAGTACCCCTATGGAGGCTGGTGGTGAAGTCAGGACCACTGTGGAGACCAAAGGTCGGGACTGGAGGCCTGTGGCTGGAGTATGGAGCAGGAAGCTGGTGACAGGACTGCTGGGCTTGAGTCCAGCTGCAGCTTGAGGACTGAAGACAGCTTTGAGGTCTCCAGGTGGGGTTTAAAGTTGTGTGGAGAACTCCGCACTCCAGTTGCAGGCCTCCTTCAGTCCTGACCTTCGGCCTCCAGTCCTGACCTTCGGCCTCCGGTCCTGACCTTCGGCCTCCAGTCCTGACCTTCGGCCTCCACAGTGGTCCTGACTTTACTGCCAGCATCCTGAGGGGTTTCATGTTCATCGCCGGCCTCTAGAGGGGTCCTGCTTTCACCACTGGCCTCCAGATCAGTCCCGTCATCACTGCCAGACTCTAGATTTGTCTTCAGTACCGAAGCCTGGACTCTAGCCAGGTTTGCACCAAAACCTCACCAGGAAAGTCTCTTTCACGTCTCTCAGAGGTCTGTCATGACTGATTGACCTTTGCTTAAAGTTTTGCATGTCTCCTGACACAAAGACTTCTAAGACGACAGTCAAAAGGTGAGGAGTTACTTTGTGTTAACTGCCCATTGATAGAGAGCTCGTCATAATCAAACTATAGAAAAGTCTTGTTCTCTGTCAAACAGCAGCTGGAGCTCATTTGAATCAATGATACACTGCTCAGATAAAGTTCAGCTCAACTCTTTGTGTAGTATTCAAATGAGACCTGTGGACACGTGGACTGCTCTGTCCTTCACTTCATTTGCACTATATATAATAATTATAGGATGAGAATAATAATAATGTTGACTTCATGATTCTTGACACATTTCCTTTGAAGTCACTGTTGCTGAAAATAAGATGTGATGTGAAGTTTGTGTTCACATGTAGTTCCACAGGCTCAGGATTCAAGATTCAAATCTTTATTGTCACATGCACAGAGACAGTGCACAGTGAAATCCTTTGTTTTCTGTCTCACCAGTCACAGAATTAAAACTTGTTTTCCACAAAGGTAGAACTCCTCTGAAGGTCGGAGGTGAAGTCAGGACCACTGTGGAGGCCAAAGGTCAGGACTGGAGGCCAAGCTGGACTATGGAGCAGGAAGCTGGTGACAGGGCTGCTGGGCTCGAGTCCAGCTGCAGCTTGAGGACTGAAGACAGATCTGGAGGTCTCCAGGTGGGGTTTGAAGTTGTGTGGAGAACGGACCAAAACAGCCCCATGGCTGCGACTTGAGCGAGACTTTCCTGGTGAGGTTTTGGTGCAAGCCTGGCTAGAGTCCAGACTTCGGTACTGAAGACCAATCTAGAGTCCGGCAGTGATGACGGGACTGATCTGGAGGCCAGTGGTGAAAGCCGGACCCCTCTAGAGGCCGGCGGTGAACGTGAAACCCCTCAGGATGCTGGCAGTGAAGTTAGGACCACTATGGAGGCCAAAGGTCAGGACTGGAGACCTGCAACTGGAGTACGGAGTTCTCCACACAACTTCAAACCCCACCTGGAGACCTCAAGACTGTCTTCAGTCCCCAAGCTGCAGCTGGACTCGAGCCCAGCAGCCCTGTCACCAGCTTCCTGCTCCGCACTCCAGTTGCAGGTCTCCAGTCCTGACCTTTGGCCTTCACGGTGGTCCTGACTTCACCACCATCCTCCATAGGGGTACTGCCTTTGTTGCTGGCCTCTAGAGGGGTCCTGATTTTGCCACTGAGCACCAGAAGGGTGCTGCTTTTACTGCTGGCTTCCTCACTCTTGAGTCCGACAGTGAACGTGAAACCCCTCAGGATGCTGGCAGTGAAGTCAGGACCACTGTGGAGGCCGAAGGTCAGGACTGGAGGCCGAAGGTCAGGACTGGAGGCCGAAGGTCAGGACTGGAGGCCAAAGGTCAGGACTGGAGGCTGAAGGTCAGGACTGGAGGCTGAAGGTCAGGACTGGAGGACAAAGGTCAGGACTGGAGGCCGAAGGTCAGGACCGGAGGCCGAAGGTCAGGACTGGAGGCTAAAGGTCAGGACTGGAGGCTGAAGGTCAGGACCGGAGGACAAAGGTCAGGACTGGAGGCCGAAGGTCAGGACCGGAGGCCGAAGGTCAGGACTGGAGGCTAAAGATCAGGACTGGAGGCCAGCAACTTGACTGCCGAGCAGGAAGCTTGTGACAGGAGTGCTGGGCTCGAGTCCTGCTGCAGCTTGGCGACTGAAGAGCGAGGAAGCCAACAGTAAAAGCAGCACCCTTCTGGTGGTCAGTGGCAAAATCAGGACCCCTAAAAAGGCCAGCGGTGAAGTCAGGACCACTGTAGAGGCCGAAGGTCAGGACTGGAGGCTTCTTTATCGATCTATCTCAAATGCTCATATGTTCATGTTCTGTTTGATATGATAGTTCTGACCTCCTTGAAGGAGGACTGTGGAAACAGTGGATATGGGACTCTTATCAGGCCAGTGGAGAGTTGAAAGCCATAGAGGAAAGAACACAGAACCTGTCATCAAGATGTCGGCTGGAGGCTGAACAACAGGAAACCTTTGGACTCTCTATCAGGATACGGCATGCGCAGAAGAGGTGGAAGTTGAAGGTTGTGTAACAGGAGGCCTTGGGACTCTAGACCTAGGGCAGGGAGTCTAAGTCCCTAGTCCCTAGGATTTATGCAATAACAATTTTGTTTGCATTTAAGGATTAAATTGTGGACATTGAATTTGTGATTTGTTCCCAGGGTTGTAAACATCAGGTGAGTTGTGTTTAACATCTTTGAAGGTTCCAGCAGGTCATTCTAGCCCAGGAAATGAACAGATCCCTGGGGTTTATTGTCCAAGCCCCTAAAACCATCCTAGCCACCACAACAAGTGCCACGATCATTTAGAGTAGAGCTGCCATGAACGGGCGTGTCCAGTATAGCATTAGGCTCTAGGGCTGTTGGGTAAAGTGCTGTACAGAGGGAAGCGGGGTGGGTCCGGATGAAGGCAGTTAGAAGCTAGACGTGTCTCCTCCCCACCAGATCAAACTCAGATAAAGGTCCCGTGTGGCCTTGAGGTCCTCAGCGGTATCAGTTGTTTGTCTTTGGTTGGGAACAGTAGGTGCCAGTCTATCTCCACACTGTGGTGTCCAGGGTCACAGAGACCTGTTGCTGCCTTCATAGACCATAGACCATAGAACATGCTGACAGTAACACCTCCATGGGTAAACACATTCTCTGTGACTCATTCTGGGCGTGTAGTATTTGTGCTGTTATCTTGGGGTTTAAAGTCGATCCACCAGGATGAGTTGGGCAGAACGTGAGACCGACTCAGGCACTTCTGAAGTTTGTGTTCACATGTAGTTCCACAGGCTCAGGATTCAAGATTCAAATCTTTATTGTCACATGCACAGAGACATGTGCATTGCTGGGAAGTTGTTGGGCTCAGCCAGGCATATAACAGGAAGTGTTCTGTGTTTAAAGTGACAGGCATGAAATAAAGTAAGTGCAGCTCCCAGCACTGACCCCTGCTGGACTGGAGCTCATCAACACACCCCGTCCATACATACAGTGTGTGTAAAAGTGTTTGCTCCTTCCTGATTCCTTATTTTGTTGCATATTTGTCACACTTAAATGTTTCAGATCATCAAACAAATGTAAATATTAGACAAAGATAACCCAGGTAAATATAAAATGCAGTTTTAAATGATGATTTCATTTATTAAGAGAAAAAAGCTATCTAAACCTACCTGGCCCTGTGTGAAGGAATAACTGCCCCCCTTGTTAAATCATGAACTAACTGTGATAAAACTATTTTTTTTTGAAAGATGAGTTCAATAACACTGTCCACACAGTTTACACCCTGCATGTTATATTTACTCTGGTTATCTTTGTCTAATATTAACATTTATTTGATGATCTGAAACATTTAAGTCTGATAAATATGCAAAGAAGTGAGAAATCAGGAAGGGGCAAAAACTTTTACACACAGCTGTATATGCATATGTTTATATACGCCTTTCTAACTCTTATATTATAATGTAGGTAATATTCTGAGCTCAGGTTTTCTGACGACTCATTAAGAAAATGTTTTGCAGATTTACCATCACCAAAGAAGAAGATCCTCTAAATAAGTTCTGGTCCTGGGTGAGATTGCCTCTTAAAGAACCGTTATTTTCTGAGTGTGCACTAAAAATCTCAAATGCTCATATTTTAATATTCTGTTTTATATGATCAGTCTGAGCGGTTACACTCAGGACAGAGTCATCCTCTCTCATGGGACCTCCTTGAAGGAGTTGTTGGGCTCAAACTTTTCTCTCGGAGCTCATCTGATGTCCTGTCTTTGCTTTGGGTGACAGATCCCCCTGCTGGATACCTCCGCTTATGAAAACCTGTTCACATGAGGACGTCACAGTGACATTACAGGGGCTTTTATTTTGAAACATGTGATTTCACTGCAGTTAGTGTACAAGGACAGACGGACTTATAATAATAATAATAATAATAATAACAACAACAACAACAACAATAATAATAATAATAATAATAATCATAATAATAATAATAATAATTAGAATCATAATAATAATCATTATAATAATAATTAGAATCATAATAATAATCATTATAATAATAATCATACTTATAATAATAATAATCATAATAATGACAGAATAGACCAACAGTTCTTGCTCATTCATTTTTATTTTCATCATCTTATGAGGAAAGAAGAGAGCAAGACAACAAACCCGTTACTATGGTTACTTGCAGATAGCTGCACAGTCTGCAGGTTCTGGTTCTGATCCTCTTTGCTCCTCAGCTCTCAGGTCGTCTAATCGTTGTTGTATTTCTCGTGTTAGTTGGTCTACTTGTCGTTGGACTGCGTCCAGGTCCGCTTGTTGTCTCTGTTGTATTTTCATGTTGTTTCTCCTGCTGCTTACTACGTCTTGAACATATTTGGCAAGCGTATCAGGCTGTGAGGAAAAAGCAGAACATGTGCAAGTTCAGTTTCGTCTTCCTGCTGGGTGAACACACAGTCGTGGTTGCAGAGCTCCATAGGTTTCTACATACCTGCTTTGAAACTCTCAAGCCGTAGCGTATAAAGGTGGCGAGGTGTTCGCAGTTCTTGTTGGTGACGTGATATCTTGGACAGTTTTGCGGATCACGGGCTACGGCGATTCTGGTCGACATTTCAGCCTGTGTTGATGGGTCGACTAAGCCGTCCAAGTAATTGTCCACTTTGTCCTCTATTTTTCCTCTTGTGTTTGCAAGTTTGCCAAATATGCATCCTGTAACTGCGTGAGAAAGAACTTTTAGAAATGTTGTACATAGATTCAACACAGAGTCTGACAGACAGATTCTTTATAGATAAGTTAGTTTGACTGAAACGTTGACAGGATAATTAAATATGAATATTTTTATTGTGGCTTCAGTATACGTACGTGTGCGATGAAAGATGTCGTTATCTACTTTATAACACCATCCCAGAAGTCTCACTATGACAACAATTCTCCTGTATGCTGGAGGAACTGTGGAGATCAAAGTGCAAAACACTATCATATTTTTTGGGACTGCTCTGTCCTGAGGAACTACTGGAGAGAAATACGCAACGCCCTACAGGATATCTTCAAATGTGAAATACCTTTTGAGAGTAAGACTATGTTTTTTGGACTCATACCTAAGGAATGGCCAAAAAGAGACAAACATTTAATGAATATATTGCTGGTGGCCTGCAAAAAGAATATCACCAGGAAATGGCTATCACCAGAGAGCCCAACCATAAATACATGGATGGATATTACGATGGACATTTATAAAATGGAAAAGATAACAGCTTTTGTCAATCACAAAATGGAGAGATTTACGTCCGACTGGGAAAACTGGGTCAAATATGTCACACCCCATAGACCAGACTTTATTTTCACAAACAAGTAACAAGATGTATGAGAAAGATCACTCCCTACCAGTACACAGTTCTCCTTTATTTCTTTTTTTTAATTCTCTTTTTTGTTTGCTTTAATTGTTGTTATGGTGGTAAGTTCTTTTTTTCCCTCATAACTTGTATAAAAACCACTTTACTAACTTGGCATTTAAGGCAGACAACAGATGTAAGAAATATGCTCATATGATGTATATGCTATAAATGTCTATGTCTGAATGTCAATAAAAAGAATAAATTACAACAAAAAAAAAAGAAAGATGTCGTTATCACCCTGGCCGACGTTTACACCGCTCTGTGGGCCCACATAAACACCATAGTGCTTGAACAGAGGTTTGCAGGGACATCCCCGTCCAAACGCAATTATGTCTCCAAATTCATACTGTGAACAGAAGAAAAGACATTTTTTAGTAACTGTTACATTCAGTGCAGCTTCCACTTCCTCTACCCCCTGTCATTCCCTTCCTGTCCACCAGATGTCCTCAGACTGTCCCCGTCACCTGACTGCACCACACATAAACAGTCCTCACCTGTTCCCACGTCTGTCATTGTTATATTAAAGTTGACTCTCTTACGAATCATTATATAATATAGATCCAGGCCGTCACATGGCTGTATCGTCACGTTATCATGGATGAATGAAGATGGGACGTGGACTGAAGTGTGTTTTGTGTGTGTGCACATTAAACATTAATGATATTGAAGCCACTTACCCCGTCAGTCTCTTGTACTATGATCACCTGAAGGATCAGAGCAACCAAGATGAGGATCTTCATGTTTGCAGCAGTGGAGAGCTGACACGGTGAAAAGAGGAGAACATGTGACACAGTATTCAACACACACTTACACACTTTAGCTGTGTGTGACTCAAACTATAAGATCCAGTCATGACTTACCACTGATGTGTTTAGAAGATGGTGACTGTGTCGTGAAAATGAGCCTCTGAACACCCTGAAAGTACAAACACACACACAACAGTTTGCCATTGAGTTGTAGGCGCTCGGACTTATCTGCATTATTAGATCAGAGGACAGGACAATCAGCAGTTAACCCAGCCCCTGGATTGGCAGACCGGGGTGGTGGCTCCCCTCTTCAAAAAGGGGGACCGGAGGGTGTGCTCCAACTATAGGGGGATCACACTCCTCAGCCTCCCTGGGAAGGTCTTTTCGGGGGTCCTGGAGAGGAGGGTCCGCAAGATTGACGAACCTCGGATCCAGGAGGAGCAGTGTGGTTTTCGTCCTGGTCGTGGAACTGTGGACCAGCTCTATACCCTTAGCGCGGCCCTGGAGGGTGCATGGGAGTTTGTCCAACCAGTCTACATGTGCTTTGTGGACCTGGAGAAGCCGTTCGACCATGTCCCTCGGGGAGTCCTGTGTGGGGTGGTCTGGGAGTATGGGGTTCCAGACCCATTGATACGGGCTATCCGGTCTCTGTACTTTCGATGCCAGAGCTTGGTCCGCATTGCCAGCAGTAAGTCAGACTTGTTTCCCGTGGAAGTTGGACTCCGCCAGGGCTGCCCTTTGTCACCGGTTCTGTTCATAACCTTTATGGACAGAATCTCTAGGCGCAGCCAGGGCGTTGAGGGGCTGCGGTTCGGTGGCCTCAGGATTGGGTCGCTGCTTTTTGCGG
Source organism: Collichthys lucidus (assembly GCA_004119915.2). NCBI lineage: Eukaryota > Metazoa > Chordata > Actinopteri > Sciaenidae > Collichthys > Collichthys lucidus. The sequence continues at coordinate 32,893,536 of CM014091.1, forward strand.
ATGATCTAGTCCTGTTGGCTTCAGGAGCGTGACCTTCAGCTCTCTCTGGAGCAGTTTGCAGCCGAGTGCGAAGCGGCTGGAATGAGAATCAGCACCTCCAAATCCGAGACCATGGTGCTCACCCGGAAAAGGGTGGAGTGCAGCCTCCGGGTCGGGGATGAGATCCTGCCTCGAGTGGAGGAGTTGAAGTATCTCAGGGTCTTGTTCACGAGTGAGGGAAGGATGGAACGGGAGATCAACCGGTGGATCGGTGCAGCTTCTGCAGTGATGCAGACTCTGCAGCAGTCCGTCATGGTGAAGAAGGAGCTGAAGCTCTCCATTTACCAGTCGATCTACTTTCCTACCCTCACCTATGGTCACGAGCTTTGGGTAGTGACCGAAAGAATAAGATCACAAATACAAGCGGCCGAAATGAGCTTTCTCCGCAGGGTGGCTGGGCTCTCTCTTAGAGATGGGGTGAGAAGCTCGGCCATATGAGCTCAGAGTAGAACCGCTGCTCCTCCGCATCGAGAGGAACCAGTTAAGGTGGCTCGGGCATCTCGTGAGGATGCCTCCTGGACGTCTCCCTGGTGAGATGTTCCGGGCACGTCCCTCAGGAAGGTGACCCCAGGAAAGACCCAGGACACACTGGAGGGACTATGTCTCTCGGCTGGCCTGGGAACGCCTTGGGGTCCCCCTGGGAGGGCTGGACGAAGTGGCCGGGGAGAGGGAAGTCTGGGCCTCCCTGCTGAAGCTGCTGCCCCCACGACCCGACTCACGGATAAGCGGAAGAAGACGTACGGACACCTTATTTTGACTTCAAAGGAAATGTGTCAAGAATCATAAAGTCAACATTATTATTATTCTCATCCTATAATTATTATATATAGTGCAAATGAAGTGAAGGACAGAGCAGTCCACGTGTCCACAGGTCTCATTTGAATACTACACAAAGAGTTGAGCTGAACTTTATCTGAGCAGTGTATCATTGATTCAAATGAGCTCCAGCTGCTGTTTGACAGAGAACAAGACTTTTCTATAGTTTGATTATGACGAGCTCTCTATCAATGGGCAGTTAACACAAAGTAACTCCTCACCTTTTGACTGTCGTCTTAGAAGTCTTTGTGTCAGGAGACATGCAAAACTTTAAGCAAATGTCAGTCAGTCATGACAGACGTCTGACAGTCGTGAGAGAGACTTTCCTAGTGGGGTTTTGGTGCAAACCTGGCTAGAGTCCAGGCTTCGGTACTGAAGACAAATCTAGAGTCCAGCAAAAACCAGACCAGCAACAAAGGCAGTACCCCTATGGAGGCTGGTGGTGAAGTCAGGACCACTGTGAAGGCCAAAGGTCAGGACTGGAGGCCTGCAACTGGAGTGTGGAGTTCTCCACACAACTTCAAACCCCACCTGGAGACCTCAAGACTGTCTTCAGTCCCCAAGCTGCAGCTGGACTCGAGCCCAGCAGCCCTGTCACCAGCTTTCTCCAGTTGCAGGTCTCCAGTCCTGACCTTTGGCCTTCACAGTGGTCCTGACTTCACCACCAGCCTCCATAGGGGTACTGCCTTTGTTGCTGGCCTCTAGAGGGGTCCTGATTTCGCTGCTGCCCTCCAGTCCTGACCTTCGGCCTCTACAGTGGTCCTGACTTCACTGCTGGCCGGTTTAGGGGTCCTGATTTTGCCACTGACCACCAGAAGGGTGCTGCTTTTACTGCTGGCTTCCTCGCTCTTCAGTCCCCAAGCTGCAGCAGGACTCGAGCCCAGCACTCCTGTCACAAGCTTCCTGCTCTGCAGTCAAGTTGCTGGCCTCCAGTCCTGACCTTCGGCCTCCAGTCCTGACCTTTGGCCTCCGGTCCTGACCTTCGGCCTCTGGTCCTGACCTTCGGCCTCCGGTCCTGACCTTCGGCCTCCAGTCCTGACCTTCGGCCTCCACAGTGGTCCTGACTTCACTGCCAGCATCCTGAGGGGTTTCACGTTCACCACCGGCCTCTAGAGGGGTCCTGCTTTCACCACTGGCCTCCAGATCAGTCCCGTCATCACTGCCCTCCTCTTGATTGGTCTTCAGTACCGAAGTCTGGACTCTAGCCAGGCTTGCACCAAAAACTCCACCAGGAAAGTCTCTCTCAAGTCGCAGCCATTGGGCTGTTTTGGTCCGTTCTCCACCCAACTTCAAACCCCACCTGGAGACCTTCAGATCTGTCTTCAGTCCCCAAGCTGCAGCTGGACTCGAGCCCAGCAGCCCTGTCACCAGCTTCCTGCTCCATAGTCCAGCTTGGCCTCCAGTCCTGACCTTTGGCCTCCACAGTGGTCCTGACTTCACCTCCAACCTTCAGAGGGGTTCTACCTTTGTGGAAAACAAGTTTTAATTCTGTGACTGGTGAGACAGAAAACAAAGGATTTCACTGTGCACTGTCTCTGTGCATGTGACAATAAAGATTTGAATCTTGAATCCTGAGCCTGTGGAACTACATGTGAACACAAACTTCACATCACATCTTATTTTCAGCAACAGTGACTTCAAAGGAAATGTGTCAAGAATCATGAAGTCAACATTATTATTATTCTCATCCTATAATTATTATATATAGTGCAAATGAAGTGAAGGACAGAGCAGTCCACGTGTCCACAGGTCTCATTTGAATACTACACAAAGAGTTGAGCTGAACTTTATCTGAGCAGTGTATCATTGATTCAAATGAGCTCCAGCTGCTGTTTGACAGAGAACAAGACTTTTCTATAGTTTGATTATGACGAGCTCTCTATCAATGGGCAGTTAACACAAAGTAACTCCTCACCTTTTGACTGTCGTCTTAGAAGTCTTTGTGTCAGGAGACATGCAAAACTTTAAGCAAATGTCAGTCAGCCATGGACCATAAAGTTGTGTCGTGTCGTTTGAAGTTCACAGACAGATTTTAATTCATCAAATCGATATAAAATGTCTTTCAGGGCCTACATGGGCGACTATAGACAGTGCAGGCAGTGTGCTTGCACTGCGGCCCACATTAGTCTGCTTTGTTTGGGTTGGTAAGAAACGGACATGAGGAGGTGGAAAGGAAACGAGGAAAAGCTGCAGCACTCTTAATTTGGCATAACTCTAATACTTAATATCACCCTTAAAGAATCGCTGCCTTAACTTGGCTATAGATCCGTTTTCTGTAAACACTGACCCTTATCAGGGGCCCGGTTGGCTGGAGCCGATCCCAGCTGGTACTGGGCTCTGGGCGAGGTACAATATGCATCACAGGGCACACAGAGACAAACAGCCACCCGCACTCACATTCACACTTTCAGAGTCACCAGTTAATAAGTGTGTTTGGACCGTGGGAGGAAGCCGGAGAACCCGGACAGAACCCACACAGACCCTTGGCTATTGAGTTAGATATAAAGTTCAAGACTAGTTGTACATGTGAGATGCTGGAGGCCTGAGTAACTCACTGCAGCGCACTGTGAAATCCAACACACTGTCACATGGCCCTCATTGTGTCACTGAGCAGTATTAATGTACTATGTAATCGTACGTTTCCTTAAACAAGCTGCGAACATCAGAATACATGGGTCTGAGTGTCACAGTAATCTGAGTGTGAAACAAGGGGAAAGGCACGTACTGTGTATGTAAATGTATTTGATAAGATTCAGCAATAATTATCATTTTGCTGAATGTTGGCGCATTCAAATGAGCCCGAGAACAGGCCATCGAGGGCTGGACGAAGAAACCTTCTTTAGTGTATAAAAGGAGAAAGCTTCGTCTGTGCCGACACGCTTCCACCGTCTCACTGCAGAAGGTAAGACAAAGATTTCTCTGATCTCTGTTAAAGTGCTGTGCTGTGGTGCTGCTGTGACAGGTGCAACACAAAGACTGGACACTGCTTGCTGTGAGTTTTAAACTACACTTACATTGTTTGGGTTGCTGTCGTCTCATGAGTGAGGTCGCTGGTTGTGATTGGCTGAAGCTGTCGCGCTGCAGGTGAAAATTGACCTTTGAGAGGAGAAAATAAATCCTGTCAGGTGTGTGTGCGTTGACAAGGCAATCCATGGAGCTGCTCCAACTTTTAATAGTTTGTAACCAGGCTGCCTTAAATTCTCGTCGGGCAAACGAAACAAATTCAAACAGCTTCGGTTGAAGTTGTTCCTCAAACTTAGAATAAATAGTTGGCGTGACAAAGGTGCAGCTGGCAAAACAGTTGCATCAACATATTTTAAGTTGAATCAACATTTAAAGTTGTACAAATGTGAATCCTAGTTGCGACAACATAGGTTGCCTCGTAAAAGCAACAAAGTTGCTTCGATGTCTTCGGTTCTACCAACATGAAAAATTAAAGTTGTTCAAACTATAATTTGGTTTGAATCAGTTTTTTCAGGAATAGTTCATCTTACAAGTAGATGCAACATTAAATCAGACAGAAAACATGAAGTGAACCTTGTAACAGAACAATGAAAGACATTTTGAAATATGAACTGAAGACATCCCTCTTTAGCCGGGCTGTGACCTGAGCTGCCATTCACTGCTGAGTCTGTATGTCCTGATCACTCCCTGTTACTTTAATCTCTGGTTCTTATTCACTGCACAGGTCTGATCCACTTTCACTGCACCTGTTGCTACATTATGATTTTCACCCTTTAGGTCTTCATGTTTCTTCTTATTTGTTTCGTTGTTGTAGTTTTATGCTTTTTACTTTTCTTCTAATCTCCAGTTTTTCATGTTCTCTGACCATCAGAACTGTTTGTGTCTGTTTCTGTTTGTACTCTGCTCTGTGAAGCAGCTCTGCATGAAAGCTGCTATATTAATACATAAAGTTGAAGTTATAGTATAAAACACTATAATGAGGCATAGCATTGAATATGATGACGGGGCCTTGATGCATCTTCTTTGGACAGCTGTATGCATCACCTCGACGGTGAGCTTCAGTCCTTCGACAGTCTGTGTTGAGGCAGCAAAGAACAGTGATCAGTGTTGCAACATGTCTTCGGCTGTGCAGAGAGTTGATTTAACAGGAGGTGATAGTTGCTGTTGACTCAGTTAAGAATGACTATGTCTAATGTGAAATTATGCTGGCAGCTCTTTGCAATGTGGCGTGTGCACTAATGTTACAGGTCTGGAAACAGAGCATGGATATAAATCCATAACTAGAAACAATGTTCAGCTCCTTAAAGTTCTAAAAACTGCTGCTGCGAGGTGAAACATTGATCAAGTTTATCTGTCCAACACTTTATTTAAAAAGAATTGTAATGAATGCAAGCGAGCTCAGAGTTTGTCCTTACCTTGGAAACTCCTGATCCAAAAAGGAGATTTGTGGAAAAGTACGTTACCTGAACTCCTCTCATGGAGCTGGTGAGCTGGGCACAGTTAAACTTCATATTTCAAGCACAGCCAACAATTTAGCTGAGCTGTTCAAACGTACAGGCTTACAGTCGGGCATGAGAGGACAGTCCAAAGAGTTCAATAAGTCCAGAGAGCGGTTCACATGCACTCAGACTGGTCCTAAAGTGAGGCTGTGTGGTGGACAGGCGGACATGAGTAGGAGGGGACCGTTCCTCAAGATATGAATGCAAAGTTGTATTTACTTTATTTTCCATAGAGAGCAGGTCCTGACTGAACACTTCATATTATTCACAGACACTCAACAGTTCCCACCATGAGCAAACACTTTTCTGTCTCTTATTGAAATGATTGATTGAAAGCTGCTAACGGAGCTTCAGATGTCCACTGAGCACTGAGCTGATGAAGTTCACATGTTAGTGCTGTGCTGCTTCGTGCTCTGTGTGTGGCTCAGTCACTTGGGGGAATAAATCAGGGGCACTTTCCTCATCCAGACGTGTCATGCTGGTCCGGAGGACTGACTCCAGCCTTTAGGCCACCACTGCATCATGTCCTCCCTGTGCCTGTCCAAAGACATGCCAGCTGGGTTAACTGCTGATTGTCCTGTCCTCTGATCTAATAATGCAGATAAGTCCGAGCGCCTACAACTCAATGGCAAACTGTTGTGTGTGTGTTTGTACTTTCAGGGTGTTCAGAGGCTCATTTTCACGACACAGTCACCATCTTCTAAACACATCAGTGGTAAGTCATGACTGGATCTTATAGTTTGAGTCACACACAGCTAAAGTGTGTGAGTGTGTGTTGAATACTGTGTCACATGTTCTCCTCTTTTCACCGTGTCAGCTCTCCACTGCTGCAAACATGAAGATCCTCATCTTGGTTGCTCTGATCCTTCAGGTGATCATAGTACAAGAGACTGACGGGGTAAGTGGCTTCAATATCATTAATGTTTAATGTGCACACACACAAAACACACTACAGTCCACGTCCCATCTTCATTCATCCATGATAACGTGACGATACAGCCATGTGACGGCCTGGATCTATATTATATAATGATTCGTAAGAGAGTCAACTTCAATATAACAATGACAGACGTGGGAACAGGTGAGGACTGTTTATGTGTGGTGCAGTCAGGTGACGGGGACAGTCTGAGGACATCTGGTGGACAGGAAGGGAATGACAGGGGGTAGAGGAAGTGGAAGCTGCACTGAATGTAACAGTTACTAAAAAATGTCTTTTCTTCTGTTCACAGTATGAATTTGGAGACATAATTGCGTTTGGACGGGGATGTCCCTGCAAACCTCTGTTCAAGCACTATGGTGTTTATGTGGGCCCACAGAGCGGTGTAAACGTCGGCCAGGGTGATAACGACATCTTTCATCGCACACGTACGTATACTGAAGCCACAACACTAAAATATTCATATTTAATTATCCTGTCAACGTTTCAGTCAAACTAACTTATCTATAAAGAATCTGTCTGTCAGACTCTGTGTTGAATCTATGTACAACATTTCTAAAAGTTCTTTCTCACGCAGTTACAGGATGCATATTTGGCAAACTTGCAAACACAAGAGGAAAAATAGAGGACAAAGTGGACAATTACTTGGACGGCTTAGTCGACCCATCAACACAGGCTGAAATGTCGACCAGAATCGCCGTAGCCCGTGATCCGCAAAACTGTCCAAGATATCACGTCACCAACAAGAACTGCGAACACCTCGCCACCTTTATACGCTACGGCTTGAGAGTTTCAAAGCAGGTATGTAGAAACCTATGGAGCTCTGCAACCACGACTGTGTGTTCACCCAGCAGGAAGACGAAACTGAACTTGCACATGTTCTGCTTTTTCCTCACAGCCTGATACGCTTGCCAAATATGTTCAAGACGTAGTAAGCAGCAGGAGAAACAACATGAAAATACAACAGAGACAACAAGCGGACCTAGACGCAGTCCAACGACAAGTAGACCAACTAACACGAGAAATACAACAACGATTAGACGACCTGAGAGCTGAGGAGCAAAGAGGATCAGAACCAGAACCTGCAGACTGTGCAGCTATCTGCAAGTAACCATAGTAACGGGTTTGTTGTCTTGCTCTCTTCTTTCCTCATAAGATGATGAAAATAAAAATGAATGAGCAAGAACTGTTGGTCTATTCTGTCATTATTATAATTATTATTATTATAATTATGATTATTATTATAATGATTATTATTATGATTATAATTATTATTGTTATTAATATTATTACTGATTATTATTATTGTTATTATTATTATTATTATTATAATGATTATTATTATTATTATTGTTGTTATTATTATTATCATTATTATTAGTGATTATACATCCGTCTGTCCTTGTACACTAACTGCTGGCAGCTAAATTTGTGCATTAGACACATGAAACTGACGCTTCTGTGTGTGTCTTATTTTAGTCGTATACACGTGAACATACAGTGTGTTCAATGTTTTAATAGCTGACAAATTACAAATATTATATTCACATTCATCAGGCTAATTAATCCATTCAGACCTGATCTGATCTGGGCTGGATCAGCGTCCCCGGGGCCCCTGGGCACATGAAAAACACACAAACACACATTTGTAATAAACATAACTTCATCCAATAGATGCTTATGATCTTTGATCAGAGGTGTCAGCAACATCTTCAGGACACACTGAGTATAATTATTAACCATGTGTGCACATTGTTGACAGACACACACAGACTGTGTGTGGTGTTATAACACACTAACACCGAAGCAGGACGTCAATCTAAAGAGTCACTGCACACAGATATAGAAATATGTATCTGTACATATGTAGAAGGGAATGAGGTGAACAGTGTCACACATAAAGATTTGCTGTCTAACTGCAGTGAAATCACATGTTTCAAAATAAAAGCCCCTGTAATGTCACTGTGACGTCCTCATGTGAACAGGTTTTCATAAGCGGAGGTATCCAGCAGGGGGATCTGTCACCCAAAGCAAAGACAGGACATCAGATGAGCTCCGAGAGAAAAGTTTGAGCCCAGCAACTCCTTCAAGGAGGTCCCATGAGAGAGGATGACTCTGCCCTGAGTGTAACCGCTCAGATTGATCATATAAAGCAGAATATTAAAATATTAGCATTTGAGATTTTTAGTGCACACTCAGAAAATAATGGTTCTTTAAGAGGCAATCTCACCCAGGACCAGAACTTATTTAGAGGATCTTCTTCTTTGGTGATGGTAAATCTGCAGATCATTTTCTTAATGAGTCGTCAGAAAACCTGAGCTCAGAATATTACCTACATTATAATATAAGAGTTAGAGAGGCGTATATAAACATATGCATATACAGCTGTGTGTAAAAGTGTTTGCCCCTTCCTGATTTCTCACTTCTTTGCATATTTATCAGACTTAAATGTTTCAGATCATCAAATAAATGTTAATATTAGACAAAGATAACCAGAGTAAATATAACATGCAGGGTGTAAACTGTGTGGACAGTGTCATTGAACTCATCTTTCAAAAAAAAAATAGTTTTATCACAGTTAGTTCATGATTTAACAAGGGGGGCAGTTATTCCTTCACACAGGGCCAGGTAGGTTTAGATAGCTTTTTTCTCTTAATAAATGAAATCATCATTTAAAACTGCATTTTATATTTACCTGGGTTATCTTTGTCTAATATTTACATTTGTTTGATGATCTGAAACATTTAAGTGTGACAAATATGCAACAAAATAAGGAATCAGGAAGGGGCAAACACTTTTACACACACTGTATGTATGGACGCGGTGTGTTGATGAGCTCCAGTCCAGCAGGGGTCAGTGCTGGGAGCTGCACTTACTTTATTTCATGCCTGTCACTTTAAACACAGAACACTTCCTGTTATCTGCCTGGCTGAGCCCAACAACTCCCAGCAATGCACATGTCTCTGTGCATGTGACAATAAAGATTTGAATCTTGAATCCTGAGCCTGTAGAACTACATGTGAACACAAACTTCAGAAGTGCCTGAGTCGGTCTCACATTGTGCCCAACTCATCCTGGTGGATCGACTTTAAACCCCAAGATAACAGCACAAATACTACACGCCCAGAATGAGTCACAGAGAATGTCTTTACCCATGGAGGTGTTACTGTCAGCATGTTCTATGGTCTATGGTCTATGAAGGCAGCAACAGGTCTCTGTGACCCTGGACACCACAGTGTGGAGATAGACTGGCACCTACTGTTCCCAACCAAAGACAAACAACTGATACTGCTGAGGACCTCAAGGCCCCACGGGACCTTTATCTGATTTTGATCTGGTGGAGAGGAGACACGTCTAGCTTCTAACTGCCTTCATCCGGACCCACCCCGCTTCCCTCTGTACAGCACTTTACCCAACAGCCCTAGAGCCTAATGCTATACTGGACACGCCCGTTCATGGCAGCTCTCCTCTAAATGATCGTGGCACTTGGTGTGGTGGCTAGGATGGTTTTAGGGGCTTGGACAATAAACCCCAGGGATCTGTTCATTTCCTGGGCTAGAATGACCTGCTGGAACCTTCAAAGATGTTAAACACAACTCACCTGATGTTTACAACCCTGGGAACAAATCACAAATTCAATGTCCACAATTTAATCTTTTAATGAAAACAAAATTGTTATTGCCTAAATCCTAGATCCTAGGGACTAGGGACTTAGACTCCCTGCCCTAGGTCTAGAGTCCCTAGGCCTCCAGTTACACAACCTTCAACTTCCACCTCTTCTGCGCATGCTGTATCCTGATAGAGAGTCCAAAGGTTTCCTGTTGTTCAGCCTCCAGCCGACATCTTGATGACAGGTTCTGTGTTCTTTCCTCTTACGGCTTTCAACTCTCCACTGGCCTGATAAGAGTCCCATTTCCACTGTTTCTACAGTCCTCCTTCAAGAAGGTCAGAACTATCATATCAAACAGAACATGAACATATGAGCATTTGAGATAGATCGATAAAGAAGCCTCCAGTCCTGACCTTCGGCCTCTACAGTGGTCCTGACTTCACTGCTGGCTGGTTTAGGGGTCCTGATTTTGCCACTGACCACCAGAAGGGTGCTGCTTTTACTGCTGGCTTCCTCGCTCTTCAGTCCCCAAGCTGCAGCAGGACTCGAGCCCAGCACTCCTGTCACAAGCTTCCTGCTCAGTCAAGTTGCTGGCCTCCAGTCCTGATCTTTAGCCTCCAGTCCTGACCTTTGACCTCCAGTCCTGACCTTCAGCCTCCAGTCCTGACATTCGGTCTCTGGTCCTGACCTTCGGCCTCCAGTCCTGACCTTCGGCATCCGGTCCTGACCTTCGGCCTCCACAGTGGTCCTGACTTCACTGCCAGCATCCTGAGGGGTTTCACGTTCACCGCCGGCCTCTAGAGGGGTCCTGCTTTCACCCCTGGCCTCCAGATCAGTCCCATCATCACTGCCGGACTCTAGATTGGTCCTCAGTACCGAAGTCTGGACCCTAGCCAGGCTTGCACCAAAACCCCCCCAAGTCTCTCTCAAGTCGCAGCCATGGGGCTGTTTTGGTCCGTTCTCCACACAACTTCAAACCCCACCTGGAGACCTCCAGATCTGTCTTCAGTCCCCAAGCTGCAGCTGGACTCGAGCCCAGCAGCCCTGTCACCAGCTTCATGCTCCATAGTCCAGCTTGGCCTCCAGTCCTGACCTTTGGCCTCCACAGTGGTCCTGACTTCACCTCCGACCTTCAGAGGGGTTCTACCTTTGTGGAAAACAAGTTTTAATTCTGTGACTGGTGAGACAGAAAACAAAGGATTTCACTGTGCACTGTCTCTGTGCATGTGACAATAAAGATTTGAATCTTGAATCCTGAGCCTGTGGAACTACATGTGAACACAAACTTCACATCACATCTTATTTTCAGCAACAGTGACTTCAAAGGAAATGTGTCAAGAATCATGAAGTCAACATTATTATTATTCTCATCCTATAATTATTATATATAGTGCAAATGAAGTGAAGGACAGAGCAGTCCACGTGTCCACAGCTCTCATTTGAATACTACACAAAGAGTTGAGCTGAACTTTATCTGAGCAGTGTATCATTGATTCAAATGAGCTCCAGCTGCTGTTTGACAGAGAACAAGACTTTTCTATAGTTTGATTATGACGAGCTCTCTATCAATGGGCAGTTAACACAAAGTAACTCCTCACCTTTTGACTGTCGTCTTAGAAGTCTTTGTGTCAGGAGACATGCAAAGCTTTAAGCAAATGTCAGTCAGCCATGGACCATAAAGTTGTGTCGTGTCGTTTGAAGTTCACAGACAGATTTTAATTCATCAAATCGATATAAAATGTCTTTCAGGGCCTACATGGGCGACTATAGACAGTGCAGACAGTGTGCTTGCACTGCGGCCCACATTAGTCTGCTTTGTTTGGGTTGGAAAAAAACGGACATGAGGAGGTGGAAAGGAAACGAGGAAAAGCCGCAGCACTCTTAATTTGGCATAACTCTAATACTTAATATCACCCTTAAAGAATCGCTGCCTTAACTTGGCTATAGATCCGTTTTCTGTAAACACTGACCCTTATCAGGGGCCCGGTTGGCTGGAGCCGATCCCAGCTGGTACTGGGCTCTGGGCGAGGTACAATATGCATCACAGGGCACACAGAGACAAACAGCCACCCGCACTCACATTCACACTTTCAGAGTCACCAGTTAATAAGTGTGTTTGACCGTGGGAGGAAGCCGGAGAACCCGGACAGAACCCACACAGACCCTTGGCTATTGAGTTAGATATAAAGTTCAAGACTAGTTGTACATGTGAGATGCTGGAGGCCTGAGTAACTCACTGCAGCGCACTGTGAAATCCAACACACTGTCACATGGCCCTCATTGTGTCACTGAGCAGCATTAATGTACTATGTAATCGTACGTTTCCTTAAACAAGCTGCTAACATCAGAATACATGGGTCTGAGTGTCACAGTAATCTGAGTGTGAAACAAGGGGAAAGGCACGTACTGTGTATGTAAATGTATTTGATAAGATTCAGCAATAATTATCATTTTGCTGAATGTTGGAGCATTCAAATGAGCCTGAGAACAGGCCATCGAGGGCTGGACGAAGAAACCTTCTTTAGTGTATAAAAGGAGAAAGCTTCGTCTGTGCCGACACGCTTCCACCGTCTCACTGCAGAAGGTAAGACAAAGATTTCTCTGATCTCTGTTAAAGTGCTGTGCTGTGGTGCTGCTGTGACAGGTGCAACACAAAGACTGGACACTGCTTGCTGTGAGTTTTAAACTACACTTACATTGTTTGGGTTGCTGTCGTCTCATGAGTGAGGTCGCTGGTTGTGATTGGCTGAAGCTGTCGCGCTGCAGGTGAAAATTGACCTTTGAGAGGAGAAAATAAATCCTGTCAGGTGTGTGTGCGTTGACAAGGCAATCCCATGGAGCTGCTCCAACTTTTAATAGTTTGTAACCAGGCTGCCTTAAATTCTCGTCGGGCAAACAAAACAAATTCAAACAGCTTCGGTTGAAGTTGTTCCTCAAACTTAGAATAAATAGTTGGCGTGACAAAGGTGCAGCTGGCAAAACAGTTGCATCAACATATTTTAAGTTGAATCAACATTTAAAGTTGTACAAATGTGAATCCTAGTTGCGACAACATAGGTTGCCTCGTAAAAGCAACAAAGTTGCTTCGATGTCTTCGGTTCTACCAACATGAAAATTAAAGTTGTTCAAACTATAATTTGGTTTGAATCAGTTTTTTCAGGAATAGTTAATCTTACAAGTAGATGCAACATTAAATCAGACAGAAAACATGAAGTGAACCTTGTAACAGAACAATGAAAGACATTTTGAAATATGAACTGAAGACATCCCTCTTTAGCCGGGCTGTGACCTGAGCTGCCATTCACTGCTGAGTCTGTGTGTCCTGATCACTCCCTGTTACTTTAATCTCTGGTTCTTATTCACTGCACAGGTCTGATCCACTTTCACTGCACCTGTTCCTACATTATGACTTTCACCCTTTAGGTCTTCATGTTTCTTCTTATTTGTTTCGTTGTTGTAGTTTTATGCTTTTTACTTTTCTTCTAATCTCCAGTTTTTCATGTTCTCTGACCATAAGAACTGTTTGTGTCTGTTTCTGTTTGTACTCTGCTCTGTGAAGCAGCTCTGCATGAAAGCTGCTATATTAATACATGAAGTTAAAGTTATAGTATAAAACACTATAATGAGGCATAGCATTGAATATGATGACGGGGCCTTGATGCATCTTCTTTGGACAGCTGTATGCATCACCTCGACGGTGAGCTTCAGTCCTTCGACAGTCTGTGTTGAGGCAGCAAAGAACAGTGATCAGTGTTGCAACATGTCTTCGGCTGTGCAGAGAGTTGATTTAACAGGAGGTGATAGTTGCTGTTGACTCAGTTAAGAATGAATATGTCTAATGTGAAATTATGCTGGCAGCTCTTTGCAATGTGGCGTGTGCACTAATGTTACAGGTCTGGAAACAGAGCATGGATATAAATCCATAACTAGAAACAATGTTCAGCTCCTTAAAGTTCTAAAAACTGCTGCTGCGAGGTGAAACATTGATCAAGTTTATCTGTCCAACACTTTATTTAAAAAGAATTGTAATGAATGCAAGCGAGCTCAGAGTTTGTCCTTACCTTGGAAACTCCTGATCCAAAAAGGAGATTTGTGGAAAAGTCCGTTACCTGAACTCCTCTCATGGAGCTGGTGAGCTGGGCACAGTTAAACTTCATATTTCAAGCACAGCCAACAATTTAGCTGAGCTGTTCAAACGTACAGGCTTACAGTCGGGCATGAGAGGACAGTCCAAAGAGTTCAATAAATCCAGAGAGCGGTTCACATGCACTCAGACTGGTCCTAAAGTGAGGCTGTGTGGTGGACAGGCGGAAATGAGTAGGAGGGGACCGTTCCTCAAGATATGAATGCAAAGTTGTATTTACTTTATTTTCCATAGAGAGCAGGCCCTGACTGAACACTTCATATTATTCACAGACACTCAACAGTTCCCACCATGAGCAAACACTTTTCTGTCTCTTATTGAAATGATTGATTGAAAGCTGCTAACGGAGCTTCAGATGTCCACTGAGCACTGAGCTGATGAAGTTCACATGTTAGTGCTGTGCTGCTTCGTGCTCTGTGTGTGGCTCAGTCACTTGGGGGAATAAATCAGGGGCACTTTCCTCATCCAGACGTGTCATGCTGGTCCGGAGGACTGACTCCAGCCTTTAGGCCACCACTGCATCATGTCCTCCCTGTGCCTGTCCAAAGACATGCCAGCTGGGTTAACTGCTGATTGTCCTGTCCTCTGATCTAATAATGCAGATAAGTCCGAGCGCCTACAACTCAATGGCAAACTGTTGTGTGTGTGTTTGTACTTTCAGGGTGTTCAGAGGCTCATTTTCACGACACAGTCACCATCTTCTAAACACATCAGTGGTAAGTCATGACTGGATCTTATAGTTTGAGTCACACACAGCTAAAGTGTGTAAGTGTGTGTTGAATACTGTGTCACATGTTCTCCTCTTTTCACCGTGTCAGCTCTCCACTGCTGCAAACATGAAGATCCTCATCTTGGTTGCTCTGATCCTTCAGGTGATCATAGTACAAGAGACTGACGGGGTAAGTGGCTTCAGTATCATTAATGTTTAATGTGCACACACACAAAACACACTACAGTCCACGTCCCATCTTATTGCATCCATGATAACGTGACGATACAGCCATGTGACGGCCTGGATCTATATTATATAATGATTCGTAAGAGAGTCAACTTCAATATAACATGAAGTCAAAGAACCCAGCTGTCAAGACATCACATGTGTGCTTAGAGCAGGAACAGCCAATCAGATACAAGAAAATCCTTGACAGGTAGACAGGGAGGTGCAGGTCCAGATAAAGGTACCAGACACTCAGACACACAACAACAATGATAATGTGACGAGGTTCAGGTGACGGGGACAGTCTGAGGACATCTGGTGGACAGGAAGGGAATGACAGGGGGTAGAGGAAGTGGAAGCTGCACTGAATGTAACAGTTACTAAAAAATGTCTTTTCTTCTGTTCACAGTATGAATTTGGAGACATAATTGCGTTTGGACGGGGATGTCCCTGCAAACCTCTGTTCAAGCACTATGGTGTGTATGTGGGCCCACAGAGCGGTGTAAACGTCGGCCAGGGTGATAACGACATCTTTCATCGCACACGTACGTATACTGAAGCCACAATTAAAATATTCATATTTAATTATCCTGTCAACGTTTCAGTCAAACTAACTAATCTATAAAGAATCTGTCTGTCAGACTCTGTGTTGAATCTATGTACAACATTTCTAAAAGTTCTTTCTCACGCAGTTACAGGATGCATATTTGGCAAACTTGCAAACACAAGAGGAAAAATAAAGGACGAAGTGGACAATTACTTGGACGGCTTAGTCGACCCATCAACACAGGCTGAAATGTCGACCAGAATCGCCGTAGCCCGTGATCCGCAAAACTGTCCAAGATATCACCTCACCAACAAGAACTGCGAACACCTCGCCACCTTTATACGCTACGGCTTGAGAGTTTCAAAGCAGGTATGTAGAAACCTATGGAGCTCTGCAACCACGACTGTGTGTTCACCCAGCAGGAAGACGAAACTGAACTTGCACATGTTCTGCTTTTTCCTCACAGCCTGATACGCTTGCCAAATATGTTCAAGACGTAGTAAGCAGCAGGAGAAACAACATGAAAATACAACAGAGACAACAAGCGGACCTAGACGCAGTCCAACGACAAGTAGACCAACTAACACGAGAAATACAACAACGATTAGACGACCTGAGAGCTGAGGAGCAAAGAGGATCAGAACCAGAACCTGCAGACTGTGCAGCTATCTGCAAGTAACCATAGTAACGGGTTTGTTGTCTTGCTCTCCTCTTTCCTCATAAGATGATGAAAATAAAAATGAATGAGCAAGAACTGTTGGTCTATTCTGTCATTATTATGATTATTATGATTATTATTATTATTATTATTACTGATTATACGTCCGTCTGTCCTTGTACACTAACTGCTGGCAGCTAAATTTGTGCATTAGACACATGAAACTGACGCTTCTGTGTGTGTCTTATTTTAGTCGTATACACGTGAACATACAGTGTATTCAATGTTTTAATAGCTGACACATTACAGATATTATATTCATATTCATCAGGCTAATTAATCCATTCAGACCTGATCTGATCTGGGCTGGATCAGCGTCCCCGGGGCCCCTGGGCACATGAAAAACACACAAACACACATTTGTAATAAACATAACTTCATCCAATAGATGCTCATGATCTTTGATCAGAGTGTCAGCAACATCTTCAGGACACACTGAGTATAATTATTAACCATGTGTGCACATTGTTGACAGACACACACAGACTGTGTGTGGTGTTATAACACACTAACACTGAAGCAGGACGTCAATCTAAAGAGTCACTGCACACAGATGTAGAAATATGTATCTGTACATATGTAGAAAGGAATGAGGTGAACAGTGTCACACATAAAGATTTGCTGTCTAACTGCAGTGAAATCACATGTTTCAAAATAAAAGCCCCTGTAATGTCACTGTGACGTCCTCATGTGAACAGGTTTTCATAAGCGGAGGTATCCAGCAGGGGGATCTGTCACCCAAAGCAAAGACAGGACATCAGATGAGCTCCGAGAGAAAAGTTTGAGCCCAACAACTCCTTCAAGGAGGTCCCATGAGAGAGGATGACTCTGCCCTGAGTTTAACCGCTCAGACTGATCATATAAAGCAGAATATTAAAATATTAGCATTTGAGATTTTTAGTGCACACTCAGAAAATAACGGTTCTTTAAGAGGCAATCTCACCCAGGACCAGAACTTATTTAGAGGATCTTCTTCTTTGGTGATGGTAAATCTGCAGATCATTTTCTTAATGAGTCGTCAGAAAACCTGAGCTCAGAATATTACCTACATTATAATATAAGAGTTAGAAAGGCGTATATAAACATATGCATATACAGCTGTGTGTAAAAGTGTTTGTCCCTTCCTGATTTCTAACTTTTTTGCATATTTATCAGACTTAAATGTTTCAGATCATCAAATAAATGTTAATATTAGACAAAGATAACCAGAGTAAATATAACATGCAGGGTGTAAACTGTGTGGACAGTGTCATTGAACTCATCTTTTAAAAAAAAAAATAGTTTTATCACAGTTAGTTCATGATTTAACAAGGGGGCAGTTATTCCTTCACACAGGGCCAGGTAGGTTTAGATAGCTTTTTTCTCTTAATAAATGAAATCATCATTTAAAACTGCATTTTATATTTACCTGGGTTATCTTTGTCTAATATTTACATTTGTTTGATGATCTGAAACATTTAAGTGTGACAAATATGCAACAAAATAAGGAATCAGGAAGGAGCAAACACTTTTACACACACTGTATGTATGGACGGGGTGTGTTGATGAGCTCCAGTCCAGCAGGGGTCAGTGCTGGGAGCTGCACTTACTTTATTTCATGCCTGTCACTTTAAACACAGAACACTTCCTGTTATCTGCCTGGCTGAGCCCAACAACTCCCAGCAATGCACATGTCTCTGTGCATGTGACAATAAAGATTTGAATCTTGAATCCTGAGCCTGTAGAACTACATGTGAACACAAACTTCAGAAGTGCCTGAGTCGGTCTCACATTCTGCCCAACTCATCCTGGTGGATCGACTTTAAACCCCAAGATAACAGCACAAATACTACACGCCCAGAATGAGTCACAGAGAATGTCTTTACCCATGGAGGTGTTACTGTCAGCATGTTCTATGGTCTATGGTCTATGAAGGCAGCAACAGGTCTCTGTGACCCTGGACACCACAGTGTGGAGATAGACTGGCACCTACTGTTCCCAACCAAAGACAAACAACTGATACCGCTGAGGACCTCAAGGCCACATGGGACCTTTATCTGAGTTTGATCTGGTGGGGAGGAGACACGTCTAGCTTCTAACTGCCTTCATCCGGACCCACCCCGCTTCCCTCTGTACAGCACTTTACCCAACAGCCCTAGAGCCTAATGCTATACTGGACACGCCCGTTCATGGCAGCTCTCCTCTAAATGATCGTGGCACTTGGTGTGGTGGCTAGGATGGTTTTAGGGGCTTGGACAATAAACCCCAGGGATCTGTTCATTTCCTGGGCTAGAATGACCTGCTGGAACCTTCAAAGATGTTAAACACAACTCACCTGATGTTTACAACCCTGGGAACAAATCACAAATTCAATGTCCACAATTTAATCCTTAAATGCAAACAAAATTGTTATTGCATAAATCCTAGATCCTAGGGACTTAGGGCCAATCCCATTTCACCCCTTCGCCTTACCCCTTACCCTTACCCCTCCCTTTTACGCGTTCCCGTGAAGGGGTAGGGCTATCCCAATTCTCCTTAACACGAAGGCGTAGGGGTAGGGGATTGCCTCAGAACCCCTCCAAAGCGAGCGGTTGAGGGCAGGCTGACTCCGAAAGTAGGGCTACGAAACATTTCCCATAACACAACGCGGCATTGTCAACGACAACACAACCGAATTTAATGGCGGCGACATCTCCCAACGGACATAAATGTATCAACAGTTATAAATAGTTATTTACGAAAAACAATTTATGTCCGTAGGGAGATGTCGCCGCCATTAAATTCGGTTGTAAAGTGTTGTATAAAGTTTGACATTGTCCCAAAGTGTAGTGGTGAGATTCTCCATAAAACGTAGGTGGGGGAATCGCTAGATTAGCGTGTAGCAGCATGCTAACGATGTATGTTTGCTTCTGGTAATTGTCGCCTTTTGGTTACGTCATAAGTAGCGGCGCGAACTGCTGACGTATGCGAGTGTTGGAGGGGTGTCCCATTTCGTAGGGATTGCTTTTCAGCCCTACCCCTCGCCCCTCCAATTGACGGGGCAAGCGGTAGGGCTAAGGGGTAGGCGTAGGGGTAGAAAATAGAAATGGGATTGGCCCTTAGACTCCCTGCCCTAGGTCTAGAGTCCCAAGGCCTCCAGTTACACAACCTTCAACTTCCACCTCTTCTGCGCATGCCGTATCCTGATAGAGAGTCCAAAGGTTTCCTGTTGTTCAGCCTCCAGCCGACATCTTGATGACAGGTTCTGTGTTCTTTCCTCTTACGGCTTTCAACTCTCCACTGGCCTGATAAGAGTCCCATTTCCACTGTTTCTACAGTCCTCCTTCAAGGAGGTCAGAACTATCATATCAAACAGAACATGAACATATGAGCATTTGAGATAGATCAATAAAGAAGCCTTTAGTCCTGACCTTCAGCCTCCACAGAGGTCCTGACTTCACCTCCGACCTTCAGAGGAGTTCTTCTTCTTCTTCTTCATGAACGCTGAGACAGAAAACAAAAGATTTCGCTGTGCACTGAAACTTCTGTACATGTGACAATAAAGATTTGATTCTTGAATCCTGAGCCTGTGGAAATAGACAGACAGACAGACAGACAGACAGACAGACAGACAGACAGACAGACAGACAGACAGACAGATAGATAGATAGATAGATAGATAGATAGATAGAAATGTGTCAAGAATCATGAAGTCAACATTATTATTATTCTCATCCTATAATTATTATATATAGTGCAAATGAAGTGAAGGACAGAGCAGTCCACGTGTCCACAGATCTCATTTGAATACTACACAAAGAGTTGAGCTGAACTTTATCTGAGTTTGATCTGGTGGAGAGGAGACACGTCTAGCTTCTAACTGCCTTCATCCGGACGCCCACCCCGCTTCCCTCTGTACAGCACTTTACCCAACAGTCCTAGAGCCTAATGCTATACTGGACACGCCCGTTCATGGCAGCTCTCCTCTAAATGATCGTGGCACTTGGTGTGGTGGCTAGGATGGTTTTAGGGGCTTGGACAATAAACCCCAGGGATCTGTTCATTTCCTGGGCTAGAATGACCTGCTGGAACCTTCAAAGATGTTAAACACAACTCACCTGATGTTTACAACCCTGGGAACAAATCACAAATTCAATGTCCACAATTTAATCCTTAAATGCAAACAAAATTGTTATTGCATAAATCCTAGATCCTAGGGACTTAGGGCCAATCCCATTTCACCCCTTCGCCTTACCCCTTACCCTTACCCCTCCCTTTTACGCGTTCCCGTGAAGGGGTAGGGCTATCCCAATTCTCCTTAACACGAAGGCGTAGGGGTAGGGGATTGCCTCAGAACCCCTCCAAAGTGAGCGGTTGAGGCAGGCTGACTCCGAAAGTAGGGCTACGAAACATTTCCCATAACACAACGCGGCATTGTCAACGACAACACAACCGGATTTAATGGCGGCGACATCTCCCAAGGGACATAAATGTATCAACAGTTATAAATAGTTATTTACGAAAAACAATTTATGTCCGTTGGGAGATGTCGCCGCCATTAAATTCAGTTGTAAAGTGTTGTATAAAGTTTGACATTGTCACAATGTGTAGTGGTGAGATTCTCCATAAAACGTAGGTGGGGGAATCGCTAGATTAGCGTGTAGCAGCAAGCTAACGATGTATGTTTGCTTCTGGTAATTGTCGCCTTTTGGTTACGTCATAAGTAGCGACGCGAACTGCTGACGTATGCGAGTGTTGGAGGGGTGTCCCATTTCGTAGGGATTGCTTTTCAGCCCTACCCCTCGCCCCTCCAATTGACGGGGCAAGGGGTAGGGCTAAGGGGTAGGCGTAGGGGTAGAAAATAGAAATGGGATTGGCCCTTAGACTCCCTGCCCTAGGTCTAGAGTCCCTAGGCCTCCAGTTACACAACCTTCAACTTCCACCTCTTCTGCGCATGCCGTATCCTGATAGAGAGTCCAAAGGTTTCCTGTTGTTCAGCCTCTGGCAGACATCTTGATGACAGGTTCTGTGTTTAGGAGTCCCATTTCCACTGTTTCTACTGGAGCTCGCTTGACAGTACCGACGCGCTTCCACCATCTCTCTGCAGAAGGTAAGGACACTATGTATTCTAAAGTAAACTTGAACGAACCTGTCACGTTGCAGGTAAAACTTTACTGTACTTTCAGGGTGTTCAGAGATTCATTTCCACGACACAGTCACCATCTTCTAAAGACATCATGGTAAGTCATGACTGGATCTTATTGCTTAAGTCAAACACAGCTAAAGTGTGTAAGTGTGTGTTGAATACTGAGGTGGAATAATTCTGTTCCATCACCAAAGACCACTGAGAAATACTGAAGTTAAGAGTTGGACAACGACAAATGTCTTTTCAAATGTATTTCTGTACAAGAGGAGCGATCAGGAACAGAGAGAGACTGTCAGTGAGTCTCAAAGACAAAACATTTGCAGGGGACAGGTAAGGTCCAAGCCTAAAACACACTGCATGCGGAAATACGTTTCAATGTTAGTCAGTGTGTCAGCTCACACAGTCTCCGTCCTCGCTGCGTCACGACTCCGGCAGCCCTCCGCAACACGTACGCAGAGCTTCTGTCGTTCACGGACGCCGGAGCGTAAATTCAGCACAGAGCAGATTGTGAAGGAAATCGGCTACAAAATACAAAATAAAATCCCGGTTGATTTTTAAAATAAAATACTCAATACAAGAACACGTCATAATGGGCAGGGCCGACCTGAAGTCAACAGGTGAGGGGTTTCCAGGTGTAATCATTGATGACACCTCACATCCTTTTTATAAGGACGCCAGAAAAAAGATGCGGCGTGGGATGTCATCGCAGGAGTCAAAGAGACTACAGCCGGAAATATCACGCGATTATGCGTGAAGTCACGAGATCTCGTTGGCGGCGCAGACGCACCTGAGCGCATCACAGACAAATTATTCTGAGCACGCTGCCGTTCCGCATGCAGTGTATTTTAGGGGTCAGGTTCAGGTAACTGCAGGGCTGATGACAGACGTGGGAACAGGTGAGGACTGTTTATGTGTGGTGCAGTCAGGTGACGGGGACAGTCTGAGGACATCTGGTGGACAGGAAGGGAATGACAGGGGGTAGAGGAAGTGGAAGCTGCACTGAATGTAACAGTTACTAAAAAATGTCTTTTCTTCTGTTCACAGTATGAATTTGGAGACATAATTGAGTTTCCGAGGGGTCGTGGCTCCATTACCGCGTACAAGCACTATGCTATTTATGTGGGCCCACAGAGCGGTGTAAACGTCGGCCAGGGTGATAATGACATCTTTCACCACACAGGTACGTAGACTGAAGTCGAAATATACTGAAATATTCATATTCGATGATGGTGTTCTGGTTTGTGCAGAACAGGAAGAACAAGTGACAGGAGTTGTGTTGAATCTATGTACAAAACTTAGAAAAGTTTCTCTCATACAGGTAAAAAGTGTGAATTTGGTAAACTTCAAGACACGAGAGGAAAGTTGCGGGAGAGAGTGGACAATTACCTGGAGAAGCCTGGGCTGCTGCCAAAGGAAGACTTGGAGTGGGTCGCAAAACTAACAAGAAGAGAAAATATAATCAGGCGAATCAATGAATTAAAAAGAAAAGAAAACTGGGGAAAATATGCCGTCTCTTCCAACAACTGTGAACACCTTGCTACCTATGTGCGCTATGGGGAGAGCTTGTCAATTCAGGTATGTAGTAGATATGGATATATTGAATATTTGGTATGTTGAAGGAACAGCCACCATCCCATGATGATACACAGAAGACAAAATGTAACCTTCATCTGTTCTGCTGTTTTTCACAGACAGGGACATTTGTTGGCTCCATTCAACAACGACTTGAGAGCGAGCAAAACACTCAGGCCTTGGCAAAACTAGAAGAAAAAATAGAAGAACTACGGAGGGAAGCTGAGAGACAACGTGCATCAAACTCTTCCCTTATGTTGTCAGCCTTTGCTCTGATTCTGATTCTGATCCTCTTTTATTTATTTCAGAAATATTTCTTCCAGAAATATTAGAGGATAGGAGAGGATCAGAACCAGAACCTGCAGATTGTGAAGCAATCTGTAGGAAACCAAAGTAACAAGTTTGTTGTCAGCCTGTCTTGCTCTCCTCTTTCCTCATATGATGATGAACATAACAATGAATGAGCAAGAACTGTTAATCTTTTCTGTCATTATTATGATTATTATTATTTATTACTGATCATACATCTACCTTTCCTTGTACACTGTACAGAGGTACAAGGGGCTGAATACAAATGCACGCCACATTTTTCCATTTTTCTGATTTTTATTTGCTTAGCATTTGGAAAACTATGTATCATTTCCATTCCACTTCCCAATTATGTGCTACTTTGTGTTGATGAATAAAATCTCAATAAAAAACAATTAAGTTTGTGGTTGTAAGGTGGCAAAATGTGAAAAAGTTCAAGTGTCACATATATATGTGTATATATACACATATATATGTGTATATATATGTATATATACACATGTATATATGTATATATACACACACACACACACACACATATATATATATATATATATATATATATATATATATATATATATATATATATATATATATATATATATATATAGTATTTGCGCAAAAACCCAGTGAGCGGCTCACCAATGCGGAAGGTCATGAAGATGAGTATTCTTCATAATTCAATACAAGCCCCAACTGAAGCTCCGTCCAATGAGGCCGAGATGAAGCCAAGGAGGAAGAGGACGTTGTACGTGTTCATTGCATCACATCTCGGCCTACGGAAAAATCCAGACGGCTCACCAGAGCGGAAACGGATGAAGATGAGTCTGGGTGAGTTGGAGATGCAAACTCATCTGGCAGTCTGGTTGTGGATCTAACTTGTGTCATGAGATGTTTCCAAATGTTGGTGATGATATGAACTTTTCTGTTTCTCCTCCCACAGAGACGCTCTGCGACTCTCAACAGACTTCATCCAGCGAGGTCGATCCCTCCGAGAGCAACCGCAGGTAGGCGTTACGCCACTTCCTTTTCTTGATTTCAATTCGATCACCGCACAATTCATTGTAACAGATTTGTAACATTTGATCTGTACAGAAGCCAGGACTGCTTCTCTAGGGGGAGGAAGAGGAAAAGGAACGAGGAAGGATGAGCCTGGATGAGGGTGAACACCAGCCCATGGATGTACCGGAGGAAGCACCAAAGGACGATGGGTTTGTATAGTAACGTCTGCGCAGGTGGAACAAGTAACTAAAAAGAAAATAAAAAAGCATTTAAGAAGTGCTTAATGATCTGTTTAATGTAATAAAAATAATCATAATATATGACAGCATGGTGGTGCAGTGGTTAGCACTGTAGGTTTGCTTGTTCTCACCATGTCTTTGTGGGTTCTCTCCGGGTGCTCCGGTTTCCCCACAGACCGAATACAGGTTAATTAGATGGAAAAAAAAAAGTAGTGTGCAGACGTTACTCAGAAATATTAAAGCTATTTTTAATATTATGAAATCCTACATAAATAAAAATAGAATAGAATTTTTTTTTTATATTTTTGTCTATTTAAATTAATTTGACTTGTACATTTAAATTAAAAGAAGAATCAATAAATTGGATACAAGACTTTATTTGCATTTCATTCGTTTAATGTCACCATCTAAAATATTGGTATTAATATTGTGACACTGACTGCTTCCACTGCTGTGGAAGTAATATTAAATTGTTACTTGAGGTTTCGTGTTTTCGTTTCTAAAATTCGCGTACGACAATCGCGTGATGGTGCCATGTCGTTGTCCCAACATCAAATTCTTAATAGTTTGTTCCGTCTTGTGAGAAATACAGATTCAGTTGCTGTAACAGCGTGTAGTTAACGTTAGACCCTTCTGTGTCTATAGTATGTTTGATAGCAGCAGCAGGTATTTGTGAACCTACTTTTCCAACAGATTTCCCTGTTCAACCTTCATTATTCACTCGGAAAGAAGTCAACAAACTCCCTTTAGAAATCTCAGAGTTTTGTGAGTCGTTTAGTTGCAGGATTTGATTTCTGACTTTTCCGGATTCTTTTAAAAAAAAATGTAGATTTAAGTTCTTCAGTTCAAACTGAGTATAAAAAGCCAAACAAACAGAGTACACAGGAGCTTAACACCAGTTTGTGACGTTACACATTAGTGGTTGACATTTTAATTCATTTCATACGTGTTCACACTCCTTTGTCTGCTATGAGCTAACATGGTTACTCTCGAAGGAAAAGTTAACATGTAGATTGGTAATAACGTCCTCCAGTATACAGGCACTGCTTTGTCATTGGTACAGTCTGAGGTTACAATAGTTCTTATAAGTTTGGTACAATATGCATTATTTGTTTTAAAAAAAAGTAGAAATGGAATGTGACAGTGGCGTTTTAACTCTGTACAACAACGATTAAAAAAACATACATGCTGTAAGTTAACGTGAAATAGTTTTAAAAGGCCGGTGTGTCCCATCGGTCTCGGGTTTTCATCCTCATAAGCTCATGGAGACTTGGACAAACTAGAGAGAGAGAGAGAGAGAGAGAGAGAGAGAGAGAGATCCAGAGTTATTGTAGGACTCTTAAGCTTGGACTTGAATCATCTAATAGATTTCTGTGATGTAATGATACACCGATCAGCCGTATCATTATGACCACCTGCCCAATAGGTAGGTGTAGGCCCGGTAGCCTTGACCCGTGGCATGGACTCCACTAGACCTCTGAAGGTGTGCTGTGGTATCTGGCAACAAGATGTTAGCAGCAGGTTCTTCAAGTCCTGTAAATTACAAGGGAGGGCCTCCATGGATCAGACTTTGCTCGGCCTCCGAGGGTCGGCCTCCGTTCGAGGGTCGGACTCCGTTCGAGGGTCAGACTCCGTTCGAGGGTCAGACTCCGTTCGAGGGTCAGACTCCGTTCGAGGGTCAGACTCCGTTCGAGGGTCAGACTCCGTTCGGGCCTCCGAGGGTCGGACTCCGTTCGGCCTCCGAGGGTCGGACTCCGTTCGGCCTCCGAGGGTCGGACTCCGTTCGGCCTCCGAGGGTCGGACTCCGTTCGGCCTCCGAGGGTCGGACTCCGTTCGGCGTTCGAGGGCCGGACTCCGTTCGGCCTCCGAGGGTCGGACTCCGTTCGGCCTCCGAGGGTCGGACTCCGTTCGGCCTCCGAGGGTCGGACTCCGTTCGGCCTCCGAGGGTCGGACTCCGTTCGGCCTCCGAGGGTCGGACTCCGTTCGAGGGCCGGACTCCGTTCGAGGGCCGGACTCCGTTCGAGGGCCGGACTCCGTTCGAGGGCCGGACTCCGTTCGAGGGCCGGACTCCGTTCGGCCTCCGAGGGTCGGACTCCGTTCGGCCAGCACATTCCACAGATGCTCAATTGGATTGGGGGTATTTGGAGACGGAGTCAACACCTTGAACTGGTTGTTGTGTTCCTCAAACTGTCCCTGAACCACTGTTGTTTTGTGGCAGGGCCCATTGTCCTGCTGAAAGAGGCCTCTGCCAACCATGAATAAATTTCCACCATTTTGTGGAGGTTCTCAGTCATCTGGGTCATATTTCTTCAAGAAGGGGCAACTGGACTTGGCTCCATCCATTGTAGTTTGGTTCTTCAAAGTTGCTCAAATCCTAAGTCTGCTTCTTACATGAACTTTGAGGACAAAATGTTCACTTGCTGCCACGATAGCAGGATAAGCAGTGTTATTCACTTCAGCTGTCAGTGGTCTGAATGTTACGGCTGATCGGTTTAAGAGATGCATCATAAAAGATGGTAAAAGACCAACAGAGTTAGTAAACTGTAGCTGTAGATGTAGTTTTGGCTTTTTAGCTTGTTTGGATCATTCTTGGTGAGCTGCGTGGGGGTCTAACTCTGGTGGTCCAACAGCTGCTTCTCCTGTGATGTTACCATCAACTCCAAGCTGAACATTGAAGCTTCAGGAAATTAAAAAAGAAGTTGTGGAAACTTACATCATCATAGTGAAACATGGCCGTGCCAGCTTGGGCTGTGTCTCGCCGTCGGAAATGATCTGAGAAACACATAAAAACAAGAGTCGTCGGTCAACTTCTGTCAACAAGGTACCAACTGTCTCAGAGTTCATGCATTCCTCGCCCACTCACCAGTCAGGCCACGGAGCCTTATGCAACAACTCATGAAGTCATCAAAGCCGATTCTGCCGTTGTTGCTGTAGCGCTTCATGACGATGTTCATGGCCTGGGGGCTCAGGTTGAAACCTGCACAGGAAAACATACATTATTAAACGTAGACCAAGCTGAGAGGACATACCTAATAATGTGTTTCAGAGCAACTCATGGAATAGATACAATTTACACTTTATCTCCACACAGGTAAAATATAAACTTTTGGTTTTGCTCCCATTTTTCACGAGTTTAGACAAAAAAAGATTCTTCTCTGCACACAAAGGCAACGAACACCAGCCAATCAGAGAGAGAGCAGGGCGGGTCATTTTATTGTGACAGTCCAACCTGTGTCACAAGTCTTCCTCTTGATGCAACACACCCGTCAGTGCGAAGGTGAACTGAGATAAACACCTTGAGATCTTTTTATTCCTGATTAACCAACGAGTTCCTTCAGATAAAATCATTTAGGAGGACAAACAACAGAACAACTCAGGCGTCTTGTTGTGTTAGTTTTGCCCGTACCCATGGCGCTGATGGCGTGCTGCAGCTCGGGGCCCTCCATCGTTCCACTGCGGTCCCGGTCGTAGGACGCAAAGGTGGTCTTCCAGCCGTTCAGAACCTGGCACAGTTCCTTGAACTCATTAAAGCCCATGGTGCCGGACATGTCCCTCTGAGACGCCACGGTCAGTCAAGGACCAATCACGTACTTTATTTTTCTAGTTTCACACTCCATGCCCTGCTGGATGACAGACGGGAAGCTAACCGAGGGGACAACCATGAGAAGACACTGAGGTAATTACTGCGGTCGAAGAAGCTGCTGCTAACACAGATGTAAGTTGTACATATGTTTTATATTTATATTACTGCGGTCAAACGTCGGCACTAATGCAGCGCCTGGTTACAGTTCAGGTTCAGGTTTCATGCTCGAGTCTGCGTTTCCTGCGTTTTAATGACGCACGTTATGAAGAAGAAGGCATCATTGACACCTTCTTCCACCTGCGAGTCAGTCTACTAAACCTCTCTTGATTGGCTGACGGGTGAAGGATACATCCAGCATGCTGATCATCAGTCTGCAGGTCTCCAGGCAGAAAGCTGTTGAAAGAAAAACGCACAAAGAAATGATTAATTGTTAAACACATCGCTGAAACCATCTGTATTCTGTTACTGTCTCATGTTGGAGAGTTGTTTGACCTCGGAGCCACTGTATGTACAGTAGCAGCATCCGTCTCTTGCAGTAAGAGCGGTGTAGTTCTCACTGGGAGTGACTTTAAATGAAATATATCTCCGCCTGGTGTACTTACGTTTGTACGATCCAGAGATGCCGGACTGTGTGAGGCAGCGCTGCAGCTCGTCCGGTGAGATCTGTCCATCCTGTCAGAGTTCAAGGAAACAGATAACATACCGCTGCACACAATACGGAGGTATACAGGTGAGGTAAGGTGTGTGTGTGTTACCTGTCCAGCTACAGCTGAAAAATACCCGTACAGAGGATCCTGCTGCAGAGACAGAAACAGAAAGAGTCTGTGAGCTCAGAGCACCGGGGGGAAGAAGAAGAAGAAGAAGAAGAAGAGGAGGGTTACAGGCCCGGAGCTGGTGTCGTGCCAGAACCGGAGCTGGGTAGCTTCTATAGACATTATGGCAGAGAAAAGCAGGAGATGTCTAAATGTTAGAGAGGTTCAAAAACACGCTTTCTGTCTGTCGCCTAAACTCTGCAGCGCTAGTTTAAATGGTGAAACTGCGTCCAGGAAGCTCTGTTGCTGTTTTGTAACCTTTGCTGACGGGTTCAGTCTGCGCAGA
Organism: Collichthys lucidus; assembly: GCA_004119915.2. Lineage (NCBI taxonomy): Eukaryota > Metazoa > Chordata > Actinopteri > Sciaenidae > Collichthys > Collichthys lucidus. Next base: position 32,922,654 of record CM014091.1, read on the forward strand.
ACTGAAGTCACTTATTGAATCTCAAACGAACCCTTTCACTCACACAATCTCAGCGCTGCATTCTTCTATCCATGCAGTCACCACCATCACCAGCGCTGACTCAGTGTGCGTTCGTGTTGAGCACTAAACAGTCCCTCCAGTTTTTCGCGATCAGTAATATGTCGCATATTTCCTACTGTGTCGCACAATTGTTGCAAAATAACCAAACATCGCTCCTTCCCCACGACACACACACAGATCAAACCAAATGTGTCACACACATCGCCGTGGGAATGTTAGTTAGTGACGGCGACTACTAACAAGTCCCAAGTAACTAACAAGTAGATATATATATCTATAAAAGATATATATATATATATATATATATATATATACACACACACACACACGTAGTTCTCCCTCCCTAACACGGTTCACTTTTCGCGGCCTCGCTGGGTTTTTTAGTGTAATTTTGCATGCTTTTTTTTACAGCGTACTGTACAGTATGAACACACATTGTGTTCGGCGTCCTGATTGGCTGAGGAAGAAGTATTTAAATAAGAGACAGATGTTAATGCCTGTCTGAGGAAAGTGTATAACAGTGTGTGGTTAGGGGTTCTACAGCCTTAAAACATGTATAATAATTGTAAAACTTACTTTGCGAATTTCGTTTATTACGGGTTATTTTTATAACGTATCACCTGCGATAAACGAGGGACCTCTGTATATCAGCAAACGACCTGAACAAAACAATATCCGGTAGATTTTTTTACACTCCAGTACTAATGTAAAGATTCTTCCAGAAAATAAAAAGTAAACTCCAACAGAGTATTAGGGCCACATTTAAATTTAAATTTTTGGGGGGAATTAATTCCGACAATAAAGTCGTTATTAAATATGGCGAGAATTAATTACTCGCCATATTTAATAATGACTTTTTTATTGTCGTATTGAGCCTGTTTAGACTTTTGATGCAGTTTAAAACTAAAGAAAACAACAAAAAAATGCTGCTGCAAAAATCACACACACACACACACACAAAAAAGTGAAATCCTGATGAGACTGACTGAATCTATGAATGAGTGTGTGTGTGTGTGTGTGTGCCTCCACCCTTCCTCATCTCATGAACTTCCACACACACACACACACACACACAAACACACACACACACACACACACACACACACACACACACACACACACACACACACAAACACACACACACACACACACACACACACAGTGCATTATCTCAGTGCTAAGAGAGACAATGTGTCCCAACAGTCCCAGTCAGTCTCCATTAGTCCCCATGTGAGTGTTTATAACGTGTCGCTCCGCCCCTGGTGTTACTGGTGTTAACAGTTAGCTGAGAGATTGCTTTCTTTAGTCAACACATTGACGTCAATGTTATTATCGCTCAACTCGGGCAACTTCCGCCCTGTGTGCACAGGAGGACGCCCGTCCCGGGTCGGGTAGGCTTTCTTACCGCTCCGTGGGCAGCACCGTATCCCGGGTAGGCCATGTTGTGATTAGACCCAATGAAAGAAGAAGAAGACGGGTTCTGGTTCTGGTTCTGGTCGCGGTTTCCTGCCTCGTTAACTTCAAGAGGGAGTGTCCACAAAAGCCCGGAGACGACGAACACGGAGGGTGGGAAGTGTCGCGGCTCAGCCTGGAGCACAGAGGCGGGACTAAGTGTAACCGAACCCGGGGACGAAGCCGACCGACGCACCGAGGAGGAAGGTGTCGGCATTCTGATTGGCAGCGAGAGTCCACGTGACCTCCGGTCGACCAATCGGATCACAGCGCTGCTGATAAACAAAAAAGCAACAAAACGAAATCAGTGAAGGAAACATGCAAAATTAAAAGCAGGTGCTCGAAGTCACAGACAGGCTGCAGAGGTTACACAACATGAGACAAAATACAACTGTAATCAGAGTTAAGGAGTATTTAGTGCCCAACGTGTACAAAATACACAGTGAAATAACTACAGACTCAGAAATACTTTAATAATCCCAGAGGGAAATTATTTAATATAATAATAATGTTAATAATAATAATATTTAATATCTATTATTTAATAGACAAGGACTAACTACATTACAGTATGTGTAAAAATATGCTTTACAGATAAGTGCATCTGTGTTACAGTTTGTACCACAGTATGCAGTATACATGGAAAATATGATTGTAATAGCAAGAAGGTGTGTGCACATTGCTCTCAATACACACACACACACACACACACACACACATATATATATATATATATATATACACACACACACACACACACACTGAACAACTTTTGTTTTTGCTCCCATTTTTCATTATATTAACTCAATGAAGAGCAACGAAATGGAAAGGTACAATATCCTCTGTACAGATTGGACCGTACCAATTCGTCGCCCTGCATTTGGGCGATCAGTCTTCTCTGTGAAAGCCACAGCTCAGGTGAACGCCCTACCTGATAATATAATTTTTAAATTATGATGAATATGATTATGATTATTATGTGTCCAGTGTGTTTTTGCTTTGCACTGTTTGTTATTGTGCTGTAATATGTTTAAAAAAAGTATCTGTAAGATAACTCCGGTGCAGTACATCAAATGGAATCGTTTATGTTTAATACTGTACATGGTCCCATCTAATAAATAAATGAATGAATGCATATACACAAAATAACCATTTCTCTCAAATATTGTTTTACAAATCTGTGTAAATCTGTGACAGTGAGCGCTTCTGAGCACTTTGAAGAGGAGTGCACCAACATTCCACAGGCCACAATAAACAACCTAATCCAAATGGTGGTCACACCAGATACTGACAGGTTTTCTGACCCCCCCACCCGACCTTTTATTGTGGCCAGCCTCAGGCACAGCTGTGCAATATTCACGCTGTCTAATCAGCATCTTCATATGCCACACCTGTGAGGTGGGATGGATTATCTCGGCAAAGGAGAAGTGCTCACTGTCACAGATTTACACAGATTTGTGAACAATAATTGAGAGAAATTGATATTTTATGTATATATAGAAAATGTTTTAGATCTTTGAGTTCATCTCATGAAAAATGGGAGCAAAAACAAAAGTGTTTTGTTATTTTTGTTCAGTGTATATTAGTACAGCTAAATACTATGAAAACTGTATATATAAGAAGTATATTTATAAATATCTATATATATATTTACACATTGATGTGGTGCAGAGTGCAAAGGATGATAAAATACATATAGTTTTTACAGTTGTGTTATGTACATAAGGTAGTACAGTATATACAGTATTCATAGCATGAGTAGGTTGTTTGTGACTGATGATATTTAAAGGACACAAACATATACAGCTCTCCATGTTTAACACATTTCCGCATAATGTTGCTTTAACACATGCAACACACAGGCACGACCCTTTAATAGAAAGCATTACATCAGTGTCTGAGACAAGCTGCCCAATCAGCTTGTTGTCTGAAGTGACTCATACAGTCCCGCTGCGTCCAGAGAAAACCCATCTGATGCTTTGTTTTTGCTTTCAGAGGCAGAGCTGAGAGGTGGAAGACCACACACACACACACACACACACACTCATAGAGGGCACTGAGGATCGAGCTTGGGCCGGGATGTACAGACTGAATCCGGACTGTTGGCTTTGGTCGCCCAGACCTCCTCTGTGTCCCCATCCTCAACATTCAGGGGCCATGCTGAGGCACCAAGAGGACCAAGAGGAGGACGAGGAGGCGGGAGAGCGCCCTGCTGTTTGCTGCTACACTGCAGGTAAGATAAGAATAAGATACGGGTGGATGATAAACTGTACGATTAATCTGAATAGTCAACACAATAACTAGCGATTGACCTAACGGAGGATGGATTTCTTTAGAGGTGGACCCGGATGCAACACACAGACAGTGTGTACAGTTCTTGACGTAGGCTGAAGAAGACTCGCTTCACCTGCCACCTCCCTCCTCAGGCCCGAATGTTCTACCTCTGCTCCGTCACACTGATTTGATGAAGCTAAACTTTTCACTTGTACAGATGTCGGCGATTGTTTCTAAATAAAACAAAGGATTAAAATGAGTTTGTTGATCCTGTCAGCTGCTCACGGGTTATATGCGGATGTATAGAGTATACCCGTTTATTTTAGCGTTGGATGTACCTGATTTTAAATCCCACTGGATGTGGGCTGAATTCGTAGGATGGCAAAGGCGTGAAATAATTTAATTATGTCAATGTCTCACCTGTGTGTGGGTCAAAATTTATGGCAAAATCTGCATAAATGTAAATGATCGTGCAAATACTGTTCCCACGTTTTGGGGTGAACTAAATATGCAGGAGTACTCTTACACATAGATGGATAAACATAGTTGTGTGCTGTGAAAAACGTCCCACTCCTTGCTACGTGTGTGTGTGTGTGTGTGTGTGTGTGTGTGTGTGTGTGTGTATGCAAATGTACCATCCAAAACCCAGCAGGTCTCATCAGCAGGTGCAGGAAACAGACGGTTCAGACATATGATTCAGCCATGACGTGCAGCTCTAATCCAAGCCCCTGATTTTAGCAGCATTGCATGTTAATAGTATAAGAAATCCATTTTCTTTTCATCTGATGCTGCAGGTTGCGATGGCGTCATCAGTCAGGCTGCAGATGCTCAGTGGTCCACCTCCGAACCACCCATCCACTCAGGGATCCCCAGCAGCTCTGCTCTGGCTGGACGAGGTCCTGGTGCTCCTTCGCCCCAGCAGCCGGAAACAGAGATTGATGCCGACGGGGGAGATGTATCACAGCATTTCATTGGTGGTCATCGTTGGGAGGGTCCGGGGATGGAAACCCAGGGATGTGTATGTGTTTATGGGCAGAGGGAACCAGAAGGTTTGGGTCCCTGCTGGCCTGGATCACCATACATCTACTATGGAGGTGAGAATTCACTGTGTACTTCAGGGCCAGTTTCTCTTTCCCTCTCTTTGAAGAGACACCACATCCATTAAAACGTACACAACAATGTGCCAGAGCAGGATGTTTGCCTGTTCTGTCTCTCTGGCCTGAGAGGAACAAGTTTGACTTGTCAGGACTGGATTTTATGTCATGGGTAAAACATCTACAGCTCATCATCTCTGGCCTCCAGTACATACACTACTGGACCTGAACCTTTAATCTACCAAAGTGAAACACATCAAATAATAATCTGTAATAACTTGGCTTATCATGGAGGCTAGGAGCAAACACCTCTAACGACATTCTTGTGTTTGCTTCGTGCAGTGAGGAGGAACGTGGTGGTCGGAGTGGAGGTGGTGGAGGAGGTTGCTGTTGAAGACACTCTAGAAGTAATGTAAGCTCTGTATGAGTTATTATGACAGTTAATCGAACTACAGTGTGATTCACAGCAACACAATCAAACATATGTGTTTATAGATGATTGTCTTTTCTATTCTCAGAACAGAGGACATATATACAGATGATCTCCTGCTGCAAGACCCCCAGCTGTACCCCACATGAGCTCTGAGTAACTTCCAGCATGTCCCGTTTTGACTGTATGCACTGTAAACAAAGGTGTGTGTGTGTGTGTGTGTTTCACACGTATGTAAAATTTGTTTCTTTTTTTAATATTTACTATAGTTGTGTAGGTGTGGTTTTAACATGCTATATTTTAATTAAAGCCACTGTAAATTGTGATTTCCATCCAAAAACAAAACAATAAAATTATGATTTGTTATGACTTATTGCTTGTATTCTAATAATATAATATAATATAATATAATATAATATAATATAATATAATATAATATAATACAATACAATACAATACAATACAATACAATACAATATAATATAATATAATATAATATAATATAATATAATATAAAATAATGGATTATGATGGACTTCAACTACCAGCATGCCTCACTTGTGTTTTCCCGCCTACGTCATGACGTCGCGTTAAACATGGCCGCCGTACATACGCAGTACTGATTTCAGGACAGATTCTCTCCTGATTCGGATTAAATTCGTTAAATGGCGGACTCGTTACCGACTACAAGT